>OY804594.1:5708418-6001994 GCA_963680895.1 Fragum sueziense | reverse complement strand
TGTGTGTACAAAAAATCCGTCATAGGAAAAGGAGGCTTAACGTATGATAGTTTTTATTTTGTGACAAACACTTATTTGGGGAGCATAATCCGTCTATGACGGCTCTTGTTAATAATAATAATTTTGCTTTTGCATCTACAAAGTGTGAAAGTATAACTGAACAGACTAAAAGTAGGGTAAAAACTTTACATTCCAATACTAGGATTTTCTGAATCTAGGTAATTTGTCCACCTAGCATCTTTTTCATTTTCTTAAGTCCATATATGGCCTACCTTTTCTGTGTTTGTAATACAAAAAAAAAATCAGCATATATTGACTGTGGCACTCTTGTCATATGATTGTTTTGTAGCTGGGTACTATCTGGCCTTAACCCATTCCAAGATGGCAAATTTTTGGACAGTTCCAATTTGAAAGGTGTTGCAGACAACAATTTCAAGTTGATGAAATTTTAAAAATCTTTCCATTTTGGGTTAGAAAACATTGTGGAAAATGAAGAAATTGCTTGCGACTAGAAAATCTTGTTCTAAAGAACACTTTATCTTAAAATATCTTAAAAATTCTCAAGATATCTTAAGAACTCTTGCTCTATAGAAGGGGCCTCAGGGTTTTAGAGGCACAGGCTATCTTTCAAAGCTACATGATACAGAGATCCGCTTGGGTCATAGAAGTCTTCGGTTCAATTCCCACCAAGAGTGTTTCATACTTGCCAAATGTTTGCTTGATGGGTCCAATGCACTTCATCTTTTTCAGGCAGCAATTAAAGCTGTTCAACAAGCCAAAACTATGGGGTTCCATGAAATTGTGATAAAAACTGACAGCCAGTTTCTTATTTCATGTAAGTATTTTTAAACCATTACCAGACAACACAATTTAGTAGGTTATCCGTATCAGAGTTACAGATGAGAGGGAGTGACAGCATTTTAATCCATTACCAAACGACAAATTTTTGGGGTGGTCCAAATTGAAAGATGTTGCAGACGACAATTTCATGTGAATGAAATTTAAACTTTTTTGGTGTTATGGGGTAGAAAACATTGTGGGAAATGAAGATATTGCTTGTCACAAGCAATATCTTCATTTTCCACAATGTTTTCCAAAGCCATCATTTTGTAGGGCGTCCAAAGGCGTCTTTGTGTGGTAATGGGTTAAAATTCAATATCTCATTTAATGTTCACCAAACCCTATGTTGTAGGTACTCATTTGAACCGTCTCATCGAGACGATTCAAATGAGAACCCACACCAAAGGGTTTGGACTTGAAATAACAAAATATAGAGTGCCTTTATCCCCTCTTATCTGTTGAACTGGCCCCATTACCATGGGCTCTGGACGAGAAATCGAATCTTACTTACAGGTTTGAATATTAATTTGATAGCTCATAGAAAATTTTGATAGAAAAGAAGAAAATGATGATTAAATCATTCACCATTGTCATTCCTGTCTTTATCAACACCCATTTTGTCATCAGTACCAGTGTACAAAATTTTGGAACATTTCAATAACTTTTGTTTTTGAAAGGGCAATAGAAATCCCCCAACAAGTTTCTTGGCACATTATCTGCCTCTTGTGGCTCTAATTTTAACCCATTACCAGACGACAAAATTTTTAGGCTGGTCCATAATTAAAAAAAGATGCAGACAACAATTTCATATTAATAAATATGAAAATGTTTTGGTTATTTCATAATTTGGTGTATAAAACATTGTGGGAAATGAAGAAATTCCTTGTGAAAAGCAATTTCTCCATTTTCAACCATTTTTTCCAAAGCCTAACCCTTTATTTTTTTCGGGGTATCAAGTGGCATCAATTTGTCGGAATGGGTTAAATCCCTTTCCCAAAACAAGGCCCCATTTTATCAAGAATCATAGGATTACTTTTTGCATAATTACAATCATGTAACAACAAACCTGATTGACTCAATATGATTTCTCGAGCAATTAGATGTCTTGTTACACAGTTTACATAAAAACGTGGACGTAAGATCGTTGATAATACGGGCCCTAGGTTTTGACTTCTCTAACAGGGAAAGGATTTGCAAAACATTGAAGTTCAACTGCTCTACAATTTCAGCCATGACAGAATGGGTACCATCCTGGATTATGAAAGGCTGGAAAACAGCAGCAGGGAAACCTGTCATAAATAAAGAAGATTTTCAGACGTTATTGAGGGAAGTCGAAGGCATTAAAGTACATTGGGTAATTGTTTAGTAAACCTTTTTCCTAACAAAAAATGTTTGACCTAGTTATCAATTAAAAAATAGCTACAGAGTTCAGCATTAAATGTGTGTTCATAACATAAAAAAAGAATAAGGGAATAGGGGAAATTGCTAATTTTCAGCCAAGAACATTCAAACCATGTTGTGTTACAGACAACATAGCCATGTTATTTAATGTGTGAAAAATCTAATTCTGTAGCATTGAAAGTATTGAGAGAAGAGTAGAAAATGCTTGTCATGTTGTATAAGGATAAATAATAACCTCAATGCACCAGCGGACACATCCGAAAATTAAATAACTAATTTTTTTAGTATTGAGTTAGATAATATTTTAAGACGGTTTCCTGGAAAGGAGCCTACTGACATGCAAGATGCTTCTACGCCTGTATGATGAATATAAAAACATTGATGATGATGATTCATATCCCTGTTAGAAAAGGCTTGGGAAAACATTGAAGCAAAAGAAGAAAATGCTGATAATCAGCATTTTCTCCTTTTGCATCAATATTTTCCCTGCTATGTTTCGGAAAAAATTCCAGTCTTTAATCTTTAGCTACATCCATTTTGTTGTCACCGGCAGCTTTTATATTAGACTACCTCAATTTTTTTCTTTGCAGAGAATGGTAAAATTTCATATTTCTTTTTCTACACAGGAGCATGTTGCGGGTCATGCTGGTGTCTATGGTAATGAGAAGGCAGATCAGCTTGCTGTGGAGGGGGCAAATAAATCATGACTTCACTGAACTTTGGAATACACATACATGAAGTCTTTCATAAAATTGTTATCTACATTAGTGCTATATATATATGCAAACTGTGTCAAAGATTATAACCTTTCATTAGATACCAAACACTGTGCACCTTAGGCGTCATTCGTGACATCAAAAGTTAAGGAGAGATACCTTCGTCATTTTTCAGGTGTCATCTGTGGCAACCCTCGTCAATTTCTATTGCTATGATGACACCTGAAGATGGGCAAAGTCAAAGTGTTCCTTAGTTAATGATTGGTCGTAATCCTTAATTCTGCTAAAAAAAATATCGGGCCTGATTGTATAAACTTTGGTTAGCATGAACCCTTTCCCAAACAAGAAAATATTACGGTGGTCCAATTTGAAAGCTGCTACAGACAACAAAATGCATGAAAAATGCTGATTATCAGCATTTTCTTCTTTTGTCTCAATGTTTTCCCAAGTCTATTTTCTTAGGGTGTCAAATCTCAGTCTTGTTTTGGAAAGGGTTAACCAAATGATGAAATATTGTTTCGGTTATATTTTCAAATTTGATTATAGGACAATTAAACCAAAACAGATATTTAACCATTTGGTTAATGCTAACCAATTTTATTACAATCATGTCCAAGTGTTTTCATTCTTAATGGAAAATGCTTTTAATGTCTCTGAAGAAAATATATGTAAATTTTTGGAAGCAGCATTCTTTTCTTTTCCCTCAATATTTTCATTGCTATCAAAAGCATCTTATTGTTTGATTTTGATTGAGTAGAATTTATATTTCTACTTGCAACCCCAATTTGATGTGAATGCATTTAATGTATATATATTGTAATTTGATGAAGTACTTGAACTAGTATTGTAAATATGATTTTAAGGATCACAAGTCATTCAGTTGCGAATGGATTAACCCTTTCTCAATAGCAATGAATTTTAGCTAAAAATAGATCGGATTTACCATAATGCTTTGATAACCTGTCGGTATTGTTATAAAATCTTGTAACTATGGCTTGAATCAAGCCGTAGTTACGATATTTTACAACAACACCAACGAATGCTATTTGTTTGTCCGAAATTACGTTGGATAAAAATGTTCCCAACTGGCAAATTATTAGGGTGTTTGAAAATGAAAGCTACTGCAGATGACAATAGAGATGTCGATAAAAACATGATATTCTTACAATACATAGCACAGAAAATATTGAGACAAAAGCAGAAAATGCAGGTTAACCACATTTACTTCTTTCACAACAATGTTTTCCCAAGCTTTATCTGTTAGAGTTGTCAAAAGGCGTCACTGTTTTGGAAAGGGTTTATTTTATAGCCAGCAATGAATTATTTAACCCATTCCCAAACAAGACCTGGTTTTGACATCCCTAGTAGGAAAGGTTTGGATAAACATTAGACCAAAAGAAGATAATGCTGATAATCAGCATTTTCTTCTTTTGCCTTTACATTTTCATTACTAAGTGTACACTTATCATATTTTAATGCCCCTGTATCGAAAGATCAAGGGTCATATTGTTTTACTTGTGTCTGTCGGTCAATCCGTCTGTCTGTCGGAAAATTCAACATTGTCCTTTTCTGCAAAAGTATGTCATTTTGGGGCATTGGTGTTTCACAAACACATCCTGTTTTTAGCATCAATTTTGTCGTTTGCAGCTGCTTTCAAATTTGACTGCCATAAAACTATCGTCGTTTTGTAATGGGTTAAGACCCGGCTGCAGGAAACTGTAATTTTACCAGTATGCCGATGTTTATATGCTTTCTCTTTGTACATTTCTACAACTATAACACAACACAACAATTTCAGAAAATTCTAAATAATTTGTTTATGCTGCACCGGTTTGAATTCAGTTTGAATCAGAGAAGGTCACTAGATTTCACGCTTTAGATTGATGTGTTGGATTTATCAGCTGATGTTTCAAAAATTTACCACATATAGCTTATCCCTGGCATCTTCCCACCTTCTCTGCTGTAAACCAAATTCAAATTGGTAAAGTATCAACAAGAATTTTGATAATTTCCTGAAAGTATGAGTTGCGTTAGTAACCACCTTGATAACAACTAAGCCTTTCTTACAGGGCCTGGTTGTATAAACTTTCATTAATGTTAACCAAACGTTTAGATAACTGTTTTTGGTTGAATTTGCTGTACTTATTGTGAAAATGAATGCAAAAAGGTATTTGACCATTTTGTTAACACATTACCACATGATGACGCTTTTGAGGCCTCATATGAAAAATACTTTGGAAAACACTGTAAAATTAAGAAATTGCTTGTGACAAGCAATTTCTTCATTCACCATGGTGTATTCTATAAAGAAAGGCAAAAAAATGAAAAAAATTCATTCACTTGAAATTGTCATCTGCAACACCTTTGAATTTTGACCTGTCCAAAGTTTTGCCATCTGGTAAGGGGTTAAGGCAAACCTAAGTTGATACAATGTCGCCCAGGTAATAAGGAAGAATAGGGGAGTGCTATTTTTAGCTCACCTGAGCACGAAGTGCTCAAGGTGAGCTATTGTGGTCACTCAATGTCCATCGTCTGTCCGTCCGTCTGTCAACAATTTTGTGTTAACACTCTAGCATCCACAAAAGTTGGCCAATCTTAATCAAACTTGGTCAAAGCAAGTATGGTCATAAGTTCTCGGATGAGTTCGATTATGGGCCTGATCGGACCTGGAAGTCTGGAGTTATTTGCCCTTGAACGTAAAAAATAGCTAGTTTTGACTTTGATAACACTCTAGCATCTACAATTATTGATTAATCAAGACAAAACTTGGACATAATGTTGGAGACCATAAGATCTCGGATGAGTATAATTTTCAGTCTGATCTGACTAGAAAG
This sequence comes from Fragum sueziense, assembly GCA_963680895.1. Lineage (NCBI taxonomy): Eukaryota > Metazoa > Mollusca > Bivalvia > Cardiida > Cardiidae > Fragum > Fragum sueziense. The sequence continues at coordinate 5,996,203 of OY804594.1, read as the reverse complement.
ACGAGAGTTATGTGCCCTTGAATTCGACAAAATTGCCATTTTTGGCAGTTTTCGACCTTGTTTACACTCTAGACTCTACAATTATCAATCAAGTAAGACAAAATTTGGACACAATGTTGGGGACTATAGGATCTTGGATTAGTTCGATTTTCAGTCTGATCTGAACAGAAAGTCCAAAGTTACATGCCCTTGAATTTGACAAAATTGTCATTTTAAGCTGGTTTCGACCTTGTTAACACTCTAGAATCTACAATTATTATTCAATCAAGACAAAACTTGGACAAAATGTTAGGGACCATAAGATCTCGGATGAGTTTGATTTTCAGTCTGATCTGATCAGAAAGTCGAGTGTTATGTGCCCTTGAACTTGACCAAAAAATGCTGTTTTTAACGGTTTTTGACCTCACCAGAAAGACGAGAGTTATGTGCCCATGAATTTGATAAAATTGCCATTTTCGGCTGTTTTCGACCTTGTTTACACTCTAGAATCTACTATTGTTATTCAATCAAGAAAAAACTTGGACCCAATGTCGGGATCATAAGATCTCTGATGGGGGTAATTTTCAGTCTGATCTGATCAGAAAGTTGAGAGTTATGTGCCCTTGAATTTGATAGAATTGTCATTTTCGGCTGTTTTCGACCTTGTTTACACTCTAGTCTCTACAATTAGTAATTTATAAAGACAAAACTTGGACACAATGTTTGGGACCATAAGATCTCAAATGAGTTCGATTTTCAGTCTGATCTGATCAGGAAGTCCAGAGTTATGTGCCCTTGAATTTGAAAAACTGCTTTTTCGGCTGCTTTCGACATTGTTTATACTCTAGAATCTACAATTATTTATCAATCAAGACAAAACTTGGACACAGTTGGGCACCATAAGATCTTGTATAAGTTGGATTTTCACAACACTATTGACCATAAGTACGTTCTCAGTCTTAAAGTCATAAATATTAATTGAATTGAACAAAAGTGTTGCTCAAATCATTTTGGTTCAGGTGAGCGATATAGGACCATCATGGTCCTCTTGTATGTAGACAGGATCTACAATTTTTGGTCGCTGTATTAAATCCATTACCAGACTGCATCACTTTAGACTTGTCCAAATTCAAAGATGTTGCAGAGGACAATTTCAAGTTGTCACAAGCAATTTCTTCATTTTTCATGATGTTTTCTTACCCAAAATTGAAATATTTGTAAAATTTTATCAACTTGAAGTTGTCCTCTGCAACATCTTTCAAATTTGGACCAGCCTAAAATTTTTCTGTCTGCTAATGGGTTAAATTTACATGTGGCTATACTATTGTGTTCAGGAATAAACATTTAAACTCAGTGTGTGGTGTTGTTTCTTCATTCCAACATTTTACATTCTGATTAAAATCTGGTGTTAACTTACATTAACATCTGACAGCCACCAGTTAGGTGTCATTGTCTATGACCCTGGAAAAACCAAAATCGGTTATATTTATTCTAACCAATTAAATTGGTTGTCATATATGATTTTCCATGAGAAGCATTGTAACCACATGGTTCTTCACTGAAATGTGATGTCTTTTTGGCCATAACCCTTTCCCAAATGACAATAATTTTTCGGTGATCCAATCCAATAGCTGCTGCAGACAACAAAATGGATGTTTATAGAGATTGGAATTGAGAGTGATATAGCAAAGAAGATATTGAGGCAAAAGGTGAAACTGCTTGTCATCAGCAGTTTCTTCTTTTGCCTCAATGTTTTCACAAGCCTATTCTATTGGGGACGTCAAAACAATGTCTTGTTTGGGAAAGGGTTAAATTAATGTCAGTTTTTATCTCTGAACGGAATTTTGAAATTTGATTTTCTAGAAGAAAAAGTCATTGAAGATGACCCCTTCCTGGTACCCGTCAGATTTTCCTGTAAGTTTTAACCCATTACCACACAGTAACTTATTTGACTCCTCGCAATAAAATGACTATGGCAAACATTGTGGAAAATGAAGAAATTGCTTGTTATAAGCAATTTCTTCATTTTCCACAATGTTTTTTCCCAAAAAGGACCAAAAGATTTTAAATTTTCTTGATTTGAAATTGTCGTCTGCAACATCTTTGAATTTGGACCAGTCCAAAATTTGTTGTGTGGTAATGGGTTAATCAGTTCTTACCTATCCAGCAGAACTACAGGTGACAAAATTAACCCTTTCCCAAACAAGACCTGGTTTTGACGTCCCTGAAAGACACAACCTACGAAAATCGGCATTTTCTCCTCTTTGCCTCAATATTTTCTGTGCCACATAGAACATAAACCCTATCTTTATTCATATCCATTCTGTTCACTGTGTTGTAAGTTGTACGTTAGATTTGTGTAGTTTGTACGGAAGTTTTGAGTGGTCAATCAAAGATGGCGTCCGTGGAAAATCGTTAGAGGTGGGTGTCTTAGTTTTTCGTCGATAATTTCCTTAAATGGCCGTATCTTGTCTTGATACTGATATCATCGTACAGGAGAAATGTATACCTTATAACGGTGCTATATAGCCAAGTACAAGTGTTGTCCTATCGTACTCAGTCGTTGTGCAAAGACAGCCAAACGCGGAAAACTTTTTTCGAAGCGAGAAAGTTGGCCTTTTAAGGATGATTACATTGTACACAGCGAACTAGGGAACAAACTATTGCTCTAACTTGGATGTTTTGAACATGCTCTTTTCTATGGTTACCGTTATAGTACACAAAAATGTCCAGAATGACCACAAACGCTGTGTTTACTAAATGACCAAACAACGGTGTAGTCCCAGTGAAAATATGCAGACACAACGGTGCAGTTTCTGTGTTTTATGTACGGTGTAGTTATTATTTTCACAACAAGTTGTGAACGGTGTAGACTTGGTATGTTGTATAGGGCGAACTAGCTCTAACAGCTAGCAGATCATATCTCCCTCAAATACTTTGGTCTTAGAAAACACAGTTATTTCCCTTGATGAAAACGCCACCATCCTCAAAGTAAACAAAAACAAAAGTTAAGGAAATATGCCGTTTTCTCTTTTCTTCATTCACATAAGCCTAAAACAGTTCGATGTATGTTTAATTTAATTTTTGGAAGACATTTTTTGTTATTTGGTATTGAAAAAAAACATCTGACGGACATGATAATCACAAGGAATACCATCACAAAATATTAAACAAGACATACGATAGCAGTCATTTTAGAGCCATGTTTAGTGACTTACCCTAAGATGTGGGTGCAATGGTCAGTTTCTTGTTCATCCGTTCATTTGATTTGTAGATTCGAAATTTCAACTCTGGCTTTGAATTTTTCTTTGTAACTGTTTTAATTGGTTATTACAATCAATTCTTGTAATTAATGAAATGATTTCAACTTAAGGAGTATGATAATTATTGATCAACATGTATCTAGTTTTCAAATTGACCTCTCATTGAATTATGATTTTACCCAAAATAAAGGATTCCATCAACAAAACATAAATTATGAATAACAAAACATAAATTATAAATTTGTTTCATAAACATTTGGGCCTTTCGTCTTGTTCGACTTAAAGTAATTAAGTCTTGAAAATAGAATTACGGAACTGCAAAATTCATTTTGGAATTTTTATACGTAATTAACCTCTTCTTCAGGACTGACAATTTTCTGACCAAGATTTTTTGGGCCCACTCATAAAATGTAACCATTTGAAATGAAAAAGGCAATATTCTATTCGCCAAAACAGACTAATGGAGTAAAACGCATTGAAGTACTTCCAAGAGAGTAGAACTTACATCCATAAATTAATGAAATTCAATGTTTTCCGTCGGGAACCGACCTTCCTCGACTAAGATAAACAATTACCAAGTTGATCAACGCTTCTCAATGACTTAATCACAATTAGGAACAAACTGTTCATTTCAGCCATTGTTTTCATGTCTCGTGGGGAAAGAGAAGAGTCCCTATCCGTATCATCTGTTTCAGCACGTCCAATGGAAATATCAGGAATTAAGGTCGGAGCTTTTTGAACGACTTTATGGGGTGTTGAACTTCGTAATTTTTTATGTACTGGACTCATGCATTCAAAATCGGGGATATCATCGATAGAAAGATTGTTAAGCCCAAAATCATTTTTTCTACATTGATGAGGTCTATCTTGTGTATTCTATGCTCGCAAATGGGGATGATGTCCTAGTCTGACCTCTTGATAATATTCGGAATGATACTACAGTTCAGAGTTTTCAAACCTGAATATCTGACCGGAATGGTCCTGTCCCGAATGCTTCACAAACTTTTCGAAACTTCCTTCGAAATGACAGTAGTAACAAGTGAACAGCATGGAACTGAAAATAAAAGAAAAAATAAAACAGACACCGCAAGATTCTTTGTACTTTCTACTTTTTGACCCTTACGGAATTGCTTTGACAAATAGCAAAGAAACTAGATTCTTTCTATATTCTGATTAAAGTATATTTTGTAGACATATTGTCACCTTCTTTGCTGCAAAGCAGTTACAAGTCAGTCACCTATTAACATAATTGTTGAATATTTTCGGTAGTAATTATAAAACATGATTCTCAGCCGTGAAAACGTTATCATTAATATTACTATTGCTTCAAGTCTACACCGTTCACAATTGAATTATGTCTACATCGTTCACAATTCGTTATGAAAATATAACCACACCGTACACAAAACACAGAAACTGCACCGTTGTGTCTGCATATTTTCACTGGGACTACACCGTTGTTTGGCCATTTAGTAAACACGGTGTTTGTGGACATTCTGGACATTTTTGTGTAAAACGAGGGTAACCATAGAAAAGAGCATGTTAAAAACATCTAAGTTAGAGCAATAATTTGTTCCCTTGTTCGCTGATTACTATGTAATCATCCTTAAAAGGCCAACTTTCTCGCTTCGAAAAAAGTTTTCCGTGTTGGGCTGTCTTTGCACAACGACTGAGTACGATAGGACAACACTGATAATTTGATATATAGAACCATTGATAGGTATACATTTCCCCTGTATAATGATATCAGTATCAAGGCAAGATACGACCGTTTAAGAAATTTATCAACGAAAAACTATGACACCTACCTCTCATGCTATATTGTTGTCGCCATCTTTGAATGACTACACAAACCTAACGTACAACTTACAACACAGTGCTGTTGTCTGCAACAGCTTTTGAATTGGACCACCCTAAGATATTGTCATTTGAGAAAGGGTTAATATTACAAAAAGCATGAAGTTTGATTTGGATTTATTGGAGTTTTACATCCCACTCAACTGCTAAGGTCATATGGAGACGGCTCAGACGGGACCTTGGTTTAAAGTCTCATCCGAAAGACTGGAGAGGCGGGGGATCGAACCTGCGACCCCTGTGTTACAAGTTTAGCCCGTTACCACTGCACCAAATCCGCCGCTCATGAAGTTTGAAGATCATAGCAGAAAAGGATAAAAATGCTGATCATCAGCATTTCTAACAAGCTTCCAAAGTGTTTATCTTTTGGGGCAGGCATCATTATGTGGGAAAACGCAGAGACCAAATATACTAAAAACAGCATTTTCTCCTTTTGTCAAAATAGATCTATATTGTTGTCTGCGGCAGCTTTCGATTTTGTTGTTTTGTAAAGGGTTAATCCCACAATCATTTGACCTAACCCTTTCCAGAGTGGCGATCCAATTTCAGAGCTGTTGCAGACGACAAATTGGATGTGCTTGAATATTGGAATTGTGTTTTTATATAACCTGGAAAATATTGAGGCAATAGAAGAAAATGCTGATCATCAGCATTTTCTTCTTTAGCCTCAATGTTTCCTAAGCCCTTTCTGGTTCCTCGACCTGGACAGACGTGAAAATGGCGAAGACAAAATTAATTTTCTAAATCCGTCGTTATCGGTTTCTAATTTAGGCAAACTTCATTTAAGTTGTGCATTAATTGTGTGTTAAGATACAATTATCAGTTTGGGATACAATAAATTTGTGACAATGTGAATATTTTTCATATTTCTTGAAATTTCTAACTGGCATTTTGGAAGCTCATAAAATGGCCCGGTCGCCATATTGAAAATTTTCCAGATTGTTGAAAAAAATTGAAACTACACTTTCAATAATTAAAAATATATTCTAGTACAATTGTTAAAAAGCAATTAGGTTGATCTTATTGTTAATCTGTCATATTAATCTAAAATTTAAAGTAAAATTGTAACTGAAAAATAGTTGGCTAGTTGAAGAAAATAAAGGAAACAGAAAGAATGGAGATCAACTAGATCTACGTCTAGCAGAACTGAACAGAAACAAAGGGAAGTACAAATTACCCATATTGTTTAACAATTTATCAGCAACTATTAGCAAATTGTCCCTTATTTACCATGTAGAATTTTTATAACACAATTTGACCTCTAGTCCCGAAGCTACTTGTGTGATGGACTGCCATACCGAGTACAACAGGGACTAGATAAACAAATAGCTAGAATAATTTCATAGCTCTATTACTAAACTGTCCAATTTAATCTACCTTCAACATTTTTCTTTTGTATATTAGATAGGCTGGTGGCTCTTCTGTTATTTAATGCTTGGTAAAGTTGTAACCCCTAAATAATGTAGAAATTACAAATTTGTACCCCTATTATTTGTGTGATGGACTGCCATACCAAATAATAGAATAGTAATAATCAAATTCATTAAAAAACAAGTAATCTCTACCAAATATATTTAACATACACAATGTCATGGAAAAAGTTAATGTAAAAAAGATACAAAAATTTGTGGAAAAAGAGAAGCGCATAGCCCGCTTACCAAACTACAGCCGTGTCGTGATCCTGTCTGACAGTAAAGGTAGATACCTGCAAACGGAAGTCGAAAAATTTAATTTCCTAAATTTTGAAATCAAATGGTGGACCAGCAGTGGAAGAACGTCACACTTAGGTGCTAAATACCTCGTAGATAACATCCAAGAATTAAGAGACGGCCAGAAAACACTGATCCTATTCTGGCACTTCACCTGTGATGTAACGGAGAAAATCGACAGATTCATCTACCAAAGATATACAGATTTCAGTGATCTTGAGCATAGAATTAGGCCAACACTCGACCTTCTTCGTGAAATTCATCTAACCGAAGCAGATATTGACATCGGGTTATTGGAGATCCCGCCGATATTCACGAAAGAGTGGAATAAATTAAAGAATCATCCGAACATCAGAACTATAGACGACAGTAGTCTGCACGCCCAAGTAAGTGAGCTTAAGGACAGATCCTCCATTTATTTCCCACGGTAAGAATTTTTTTATTTTTTCTGTACTGATATTTAAATATATGAGAAGTAAAAAAATGACTTGAAAACTATAGGTCACCAAGCGAATTACAAAGTTATTGAATTTTAAGGGAGACTACTCTTGTCTAAAATTGCAAAAATGAGGTGTCACTTAAATACCCACAAAAAAGGTGTTCGAAATGACTAGGATTGCATAAATAAGTCTTTATTGTATTCAATATGTTTTATTCTTTCTAAATAAGTATCAATTTGGGAAAATTTAGTGATAATTTTGAAATTTTGAGTAAAACATTCTTTCAAAAGCAGCTGAAATTGCTCTTTTTTCGCAACGTTTCTGATAATAAAAAACATTCCAGCGGTAAGAATTTTTTCTTTTTTGGTATAGACACGGTGCTTGGTCATACCTACAAAAACAAAAAAAGAAAAATATATCAAACCAAGCGTTTTTCTTAGTTATAAGTAAAATTTGGTTTACTTTTTACAGCTCTGTCCGAAATTGTTTCACTACTTTTATCCATTTTCTTCCTTATTACCAGCTTTAGATTATAAAACTTGTCATCTTTTGTGTCCATCTGAAGCGGACTATCTCATAAAGACACCACATTGCTTTTGTTGCTCCGTTTCCTATTGCTAACGCCACATTTTGAACGCGTAACAGAAAGCGAAATATACCATCCGAGTACTATTACACTTTAATTGACCGAACAGAGAAAATTGAAAAAACCGAAAAGGGTCTTGTCATTTATCAACCAAACATTAACTAAATGTAAGAAATACATTTGCTGAAAAAGGCTAGTTACTGAAACAGCTTTATTTCGTTATTTAGGATATGCGCAGTGAGTTGCGCAGTAACAACTGGAGGATCTGTCCTTAACACCATTATCAGGGAATACAACCAAGACCTGAACTATATATCGCCCATTTTTACTTGTGATTTCCTCTTCCGCAGACGCAAGCGGCCTACTATTGCAGAACCAAAAACAAGAGACAACATAAATCCAATTCTGCTGAAAGACGGGGTACACCCAATAAATATTGTTGCCTGCAAGTGGTTGTTAAGATAATCATTAGTTGTACTGAGGTTGATCCATACCAATAATTACATTCACTCAAACGCAAAAACTGTACTAAAACTGTACTAAAACAATTTCATTTAGAATTTAAAATACTTAATCTCCAATCAATGTTATTTGTGTGATGGACTGCCATACCAAATAGCAATAAACTGGAGTTAATTATAAACATTAAATCAAATTAATGTGAAATTTATACAAATTCTTCTTTGTAAAAGTAATAAATTACTAAAAATGGCCAGTGGCAATTTTTCAAGCCCTATCCATAGCACCCCAATTAGGAGAACAGGTGAATCTGATCCAAAAAGGAAACATCCTTCCAGCCCGGATAGTGAAAAATTATGCTCACGATGTTCAAATGACCACAATGATAAGTATGTGTCATGCGCAGGATGTCATCTAAACTTTTGTATGAGATGCTCTGGGTTAACTGTAAGAGCTTATGAAATTCTTGTTGAAGGCGGTTTAGATGACTTCCATTATACATGTAAAAGCTGCAAAAAGACAATGCCAACACTTGACAATATTGACAGGCAATTGAAAGAAATGCGCCACGAACAAGAAAAGAGAATATGTGCATTAGAAAACAGAGTCGAACACATACAAATTGATACGGCTAGAACAGTCGAAAATGAGTTGTATATTTTCGAACAAAGAATCCAAAGTGGAATTGACTCCAGAATAGAAGAAATAGTCGAAGAAAAAACCAATGAATTAGAAGACAGGAGGAGAAGAGAACTTAATGTACTTATTTTCAACTTGCCGGAAGGAACAAGTACCAACAATATAGAGAACAAAGACTATGATGAACAAACCGTAACCGAGATTGCAAGCACTATAGGTGTGGAAAACCTACAACTTGAGACATCTTATAGACTAGGTAAAAAAGGATCAGTACCAATTAGACCACTGAAAATAATACTAAAAGAAAGAAAACAGAGAAAAACATTGTTAGAAAATTCTAGGAAAATCAAAGAGCATGCCAAGTACGAACACGAAAATGTCGTTATCGTTAAAGATTTGACGCCAGAACAACGAAAAATAAGAAATGAAAAAAGACAGAACAAACAACAAACAACAAGCAAACAACAAACTAACAAGACACCCCAACAAACCAATATCTTGGTAAATCCACCAAGAAGTGAAAGTCATCAACAAACAATTATATCCCCAGGGAAACTCTCACAAGAGGTCGAAGACCCGTTCATGTGCACAACTCTGATTGGCAGAGGACCAGACACCTCCAATATGGAGACAACCTCAAACGAACGTACCATCTTAGGCGGAATTAGGACAGAAGTAACAACGCCAATGACGAGAAGCAGAAGTAATTCTCAACAACCAATGAATACAGGGGAACGTGAATAGTTCGTGTTTTAACCCACTTAAGGGAAACAATTTTAAATCTGAAAAGTCGTCAGAAGAAAATAGTCACAGAAAAGACAAAACATTAAAATCTAACTATATTGAGAACATTAATTACGGAATTAAAGTTTTATATACAAACGCAGATTGTATGACAGCGAACAAGTTTGAGGAGTTAATAAAACAGGTCGAACTGAATAATGTACACATAGTAGCAATAACAGAAATAAATCTTAAAACACAACAAATCGTGAACCCTTCATCTTTATATAAAATAAAAGAATTTGATTCCTTCTACAATGGAGAAAACGGCAGAGGTATTATGATATTTGGAGACACTCCACAACGGGAAATGCTTCCGGGTCATAGTATACAAACATAGTTCCGTCAAAAATGGATTCGCTCCTTTTGTTGCATTGATTCTGTGTCTATAGAATAGGTAGATGCATGAAATGTGGTTCTGTACACTGGCAGACCATCAGTGTACTGCTAGGATGTGTTTTAATGAATTTGTTGGGAACTAGTTTCTTGCGCGGTCGTGACCTTTCATGGGGGTGTGTCACATGCAGATCCCGAAATAGATGGCAAATTTCAAGGGTGGCTGTGTTTGAGGGTGCGTGATTTTAGCTGATGGTGCTATTGATACCACTTTCTTGGTAGTAAATTAAAGACAAAGAAATGGTCTGTCAGGCAGACTAAGTAAAAGGTGCCACAAAGACTTCTGAGAGGAGCTAGAAGCTGCCAAATTGACCCATTTTACTATATATTTAATAGGCCCGTTTCGTTGAGGAGTGACACCTATATGAGCCAGAAGTGAAAATTACGAAATTTCAACTTTAGCCACATTTTTGTGTTTGAAGTTGCTTCAATTGATCTGAAAGTAAAAAATTTGTGAAAAATAGACCATATTTTCGAAATTTACGTCATATTTTAACTTGAATTTAAAAAAATAAAAAAAAAAGTTAAAAAGAACAAAGACAACGTTAGAAACCACATCAAATGGGCTCGATTGCTTGTGTTGTCAATTCCTGTGTATTTTTGGATAGGTAATTCCGTTTAGTACTAGTTCAAGGCGAAACTAGCTTAAAAATATCGTTGGAAAGGCGAAAAACCCTTTATCCCAGAAACATCCCGCCTAAATTTAAAAAGGTGCGTGACATGATTTTTTCATTAAATTTAATTTGAAATGAGCCTTTTTTGCACAAAATGCCCTTTGTTTTGCTTATCGCACAATAGATAAAGCAAATTATTACAAAATTCTGGATTTTAAATCGATTTAATACATATTTAACCATTTCAATAACAGAAAATGACTTTTTAATGTTTAACATTTAGCCCCCCCCCCCCCCCTCCCCCATTTTTTGTATGCCCCCCCCCCCCCCTTCGTGATTTCCTTCTATTTCCTATACAAAATCATTTTTAAGTAGGAGAAACACGTATGCAGTAATTATGAATTTCAAAGATATTTTGAAAGCATTTTTAAATGAAAATAGACTGCAGAAACCCTTTATCCTATAAAGACTTATTTTACTATTGATTTACGGTTCCGTGTGTTTTCCACATTTGTATACATTGTCTTTAAAACCTTTGTTTTTCCTTCTCAAAGACACGGTTTTCAGCTAACTTGAATATCTGAAGACGGGAAATGGCACGAAGAATCTTGTGTAAAATATTTCAATCGTTTTTAAGATTTTTTAGGTCCACAAAATAACGAATTTTAGTAGAAAATCGATAATTTTGTCATTTTGGCCCCTTTTTACGTGCCCTGTTTCTGCTAATTTGTCACAGGAGTTACGAGTTTCGTTTTAAATAGTGTTACTAATTGCATAGTAACGATTTGCTGTATTTCCACATTCAAAACATCGTAGGAAAAGGCAAAAAACCCTTAACTCTCCCCAATACTTACTTTGGTCATAATCCGATTTAAGAGGCTTAATTGGCCAGTAGTGGCCATTTCCTGTCCCAAAACAGTCTTTGTTTTTATTCATTTTATTGTAAAAATATATATCTGCACTAAAGTATTACTTTTACAAAATTCGAGTTTAGTTTTTACAGTTTAAAATGTATATAAATGATAAAAATAGGATTTCAGCCTGAAAAGGGACATTTGTCTTAAAATAGCCCCTTTTTCCGCATTGTTTTATGCAATATTTTCAAAAAATGCATCTTACTGTGAAAGCTTAAGGACGACAGAGTAAGTATCTTTAATTTTTTGGAAATCTGACCATAAATTCCTGATTTATTCCAATTCAAGTAAGCCAGGGGGGTCTCAACCCAAAATTGCATTAAAGACATCGTTTTGCAGTTAGGGGGGCCCTTTTTTAAATGCCACTTGGTTGTTATTTAGAGACAAATCTTAGACTCTTTTTATGTTTTCTCTTTGGAAACACCATAAAGCACTGACCTGAGACAGATTTGGTAAAATTTTTGTAAAATCCTTCATTATATAGGAGACACTCCACAACGGGAAATGCTTCCGGGTCGTAGTATACAAACATAGTTCCGTCAAAAATGGGTTCGCTCCTTTTGTTGCATTGATTCTGTGTCTATAGAATAGGTAGATGCATGAAATGTGGTTCTGTACACTGGCAGACCACCAGTGTACTGCTAGGATGTGTTTTAATGAATTTGTTGGGAACTAGTTTCTTGCGCGGTCGTGACCTTTCATGGGGGTGTGTCACATGCAGATCCCGAAATAGATGGCAAATTTCAAGGGTGGCTGTGTTCGAGGGTGCGTGATTTTAGCTGATGGTGCTATTGATACCACTTTCTTGGTAGTAAATTAAAGACAAAGAAATGGTCTGTCAGGCAGACTAAGTAAAAGGTGCCACAAAGACTTCTGAGAGGAGCTAGAAGCTGCCAAATTGACCCATTTTACTATATATTTAATAGGCCCGTTTCGTTGAGGAGTGACACCATTTACTCATCAAAAACTAATAGGCGTCCAGTTTCAAGAAGTAGTTTGGCTTGAAGTTACCACCGTCTATCATCAACACCGGAAATAGACTACCAGCGAAGCGAGAGTATGAATAAACGCGGAGCGAGTGGTAAGTTTTGACCTTTATCATTGCGTTATTATTTACTACAGGATAATAAGTGCATGTGAGGCACATTGTAAAGAGATTTAATAAAACGGTGTGTGGCTCTATTTTATCCTGTGTATCGAAATAGCTGCCTGTATGCACTTTTTTCGTTGCTTGGTACCGGAATTTAAGACCATCGTGTCGCGAAAACACATGTTTTATCGGGTTAACAAGTTTGTGTTTCGGGTTTGAAGTCCATTCCCTATTCTTTATACCAGTTTGCATTGTCTAACATGTGTTTCTTATGTTAGTTTGATATTTTTCTGTCCCTAATTACTGAAACAAAAATGTTTGAGGTATACGGCGAATAGATGTTTGTTGGTATTTTTTGGACGGCGAATAGTCAATGATATGGACGGCAAATAGTCGTTATGTGTAAACAAGATTTACGTCGTATATTTTTCATTTCCTTTTAGAATCAAGATATGAAATAGTACACAATTATGATAGTTATGCAGTATCTCATGTTACCTGTTCGTTAGAATATTAGAGGTTAGTATGGTGTAGGAAAGCCTCCACTCAACGAACTATATATTTGCACCAACAGACATTTTGCACTCTGCAGCTCAGCATATCTAGTGAAATGTTTATTATTATTATTATTATTATTATTATTATTATTATTATTATTATTATTATTATTATTATTATTATTATTATTATTATTATTATCATCATCATCATCATCATCATCATTATCATCATCATCATCATCATCATCATCATCATCATCATCATCATCATCATCATCATCATCATCATCATCATCATCATCATCATCATCATCATCATTATTATTATTATTATTATTATTATTATTATTATTATTATTATTATTATTATTATTATTATCCAGCAAGATTAACTCGGGACATCTGCATATGTAATGACCCCGCTTCGCCTTTGTTTTGTTAAGACGCTCAACTAACGGACTTTGCGCACGAAAATTAAGTTGTCCCGGGTTAACCTTGTTGGACAATATTATTATTATTATTATTATTATTATTATTATTATTATTATTATTATTATTATTATTATTATTATTATTATTAGAAGTCGATTCCAATAGGTCTGTGCGTCCGGTAAGTCTGCGCACCCATTCAATTCCGTCTATCAAACCGCTAGGTACCGTCTCCATTTACATTAAAAAAAACAATAACAAAAACAACAACAACAACAACACTTTATCTATGATCCAAATTTTCAAATCTATCATGAATATTTTTCAAAGAACATTAGATTCTTAATCATTTTTTACAAAATTCTTGATTTAACCAAGTGACGCCAGTATTTACATTTTCCTGGGTTTCCTCGTTAATATTCATGTGGCCTATTTTAATCGGACCCGCATCCTCCACATTTCCCTCTTCTAGAAAGGCTTGAAAACTAAGTATTTAATTTAAAAAGATATGGCACAAAAACTTGAATGCCTCTCAGATAAATAGGCATAATCTAAAAAAATAGTCTAACTTTGCGATAAAATGCAGAAATTTTACACCTAAAGTCAACAAGACTAAACAAAGTCACATTTTATATAGCAAACATCATCACACCACCGAATGAAGTCCCCGTGTACAAATAAACTACACACAATGACGTGCGCAGATTTACCGGACAAAAATAAACTTCAAAACTCGAGGGCAGGTAACTTCAAGCTTGATAATTTCAATTGTCTTTGGGAAATTTGCAGAACTTCTAAATTGTCATGTTTTAACAGATCATATCTTGCTTTATACCTGTAATTTTTTAACTTACAGTCGTATATTCAATGGTAAATATCGATATTGTTTCTTAAGGTACATGTAACCCATCATTAGCACCATTGAAGAGCTAGATGCGAAATATAAAAAGTGCCAGTTAAATTTCCTAAACTGTGTTACATTTCTATTCCAAATACAAAATTAAGCATTTTGTATGGTTTAGAATTTTGAATTTGCATACCTATGGAAAAATTTGACAAAAATGTTCAAAATTACATTCCTTGTATGTGACTTTATAGAGTAAAATGATTTTTGTAAATTATTTCCTTCTTGAAGCATAATCTTGAAATCTGGCACGATATATCAACTTATGTGAATTGTATTTATAAGTGTGTGTTGGAAATAAAGGTTAGTTTGAAAAAAAAAAGACAATTAAAGTGATCGGGTCTAACTTCTAAGGAATACTAATGCTAAATTCCAATCTTTGTTTGAGAAAAGAAATATGTAGGCTATACCACTGTTAACCCCTATAAACCCCATTTTCACTATATAAAGCTCGGTTTCATGGAAATACATTACATACGAACGTAGTATCGTGAAACGCTGAAAGAAGCTTTATATTTGACTGTACATGTTGTGGTTCCGTTGCTGAGATTATTTAGGTCTAAAAAGACCTCACTACTTAAAATCAATTTTATTGATCTGTACGACCATACGACTAAACAATCCATATAGAGTATGCTAAAGGTACACGCCCGTACGGCTTAATGGAAATCATCTTCGCAAGCCAAGGGTGACATCTACGACGTAACGTCGTTTCTGTATTCACCCTTGGCGTATTTAGTCCGATTTTCTTGGCCTCCTGGAAAGCGTTTTCATTGGTTCCAGCGAGGTTTCGCTGGAACCAATCAGATTGTCGACTGACACATTTGTTATGAGTAACCAAATCATGACAACGGGCGGGAAAAAGCATTGCATTTGCAACTCAAAAACGCGAAGATGAGCGATTTTTCCTACGAATTTCACTGCAATAGACAGGAATTCACTAACTTTAATCGACGAATTATTATACTTTCGACAATTCGACCAAAAAAGCAACTAAACATGACGTTTGACGCGAAAGACAACGCGCGTTAATGACGTCATCAATAATGGACGTAAACAACCAGCAGAACAACCGCTAGGCGGCGCTTCGCGATTTCAAGAAAATCGGATAAATCCGCCAAGGGTGAATACAAACGTAGGTGGGTTCAACCTTGGCTAGCGAAGATGAATGCAAATATAGGCTACTCGCACGAGCGCATGTACGTAAAACCTGTATCGGCTAGATGTAAGGGCCCTTGCGGCTAGCCAGAACATTTACTCTTATAGTATAATAACCTCGATCATGGAAAAGAGAGCTATTTTCTGTCAATAAATGTTCGTTTTATGTTGCTTTTTATCGTAGAGGTTCTCTTACACTGGGTACTCTGAGGTTTTTCATTGTGGCCCTCTCTAAACGTTCAATTTAAACGATTTATCGATGACTATTCGCCGTACGCAAATTTTGGATAATTTTACTATAAGCCGTACATTTCATGATCTATTCGCCGTATACATCTAACTTTTTGTTTCGGTAAATATTTTGCATAATCCCTGGATTTCGGTTCATATATTCTAGGATACCTTCATATTCTGTATGTTCTCTAACTCAGTACTCAAAAACTCGAAAATATCCGCATATATTTCAGATAAATTGGTTGTAAACTTCAAAAGCATGCTTTGTTTATGGTACCAGCCGTCGGATGATCGCTCCTCAAATCCATACGTCTTGTCAATTAACAAAACGATCTACTTACAACAAAAGCTTTGTATATCCGCCATGTATGTACATTAAAAGATCTTAAAACTTTTCACTGTTACAACCATCAAACCTGATTTTTTACGAGCTGTCACATTTCGTATAGGTCTACTCTCGCTTCGCTGGTAATCTATTTCCGGTGTTGATGATAGACGGTGGTTACGCTTCCAGAAAATGAGAAGATGAAAATTGCATGTATATACAGGAGCCCCAACTCTTCAAGGGAAAACAGTGAAAATATGGTAGTAATGCTCAACAAGCAACTATCCGCAAGTAATACTCGAACACTTATTCTCGGGGACTTCAACATGAGAAACATAAATTGGCACAACCTGACAACTAGAACAAACGAAAACCATTTTGAATACATATTCGTTGAATGTACAAGAGACAATTACCTTTACCAACACATTACTGAATCAACGAGATACAGACATAACAATAACCCAACTCTGCTAGACCTAGTGTTTACAAATAATGAAAATGATGTTGAAAATATAGAATACTACCCAAGCCTAGGTAAAAGCGACCACATTGTATTAATCTTCAAACTTGTATGCAGCCAAAACAAAGAAGAAGCCACTACTCAAAAATACAACTACAACAAAGCAAACTGGCAAGAAATAAACAATATTATAAATCAGACAACATGGTACAACGGCCCTGATACCGATACTCAGGAAATCTGGAATGAATTTGAATATAAAATCACCAATATTATAGAAAAAAACGTTCCAAAGTTTAAAAAGTCTCCAGGGAACCAGAGCATCAGCATCGACCAGGAAACCAAGAGTGCCATCAAAGAAAAAAGAAACAAATGGTATAGATACGCAAACAACATAAATCAAAAAACATATGAAGATTACAAGATCGCAAGAAACAATGTCACCAAGTTAATACACAAAAACAAATACAGTTTTGAAAAATCAATTGCCCGCAAAATAAAGCAAGACCCAAAACTCTTCTGGAAATATGTAAGAAAGAAGACAAAATCAACAACTGGTGTAAATGCCCTTGAGATCCAAGATAAAATATGTACTGACGACAAACTAATCGCAGACGAATTCAACAAACAGTTTGTCTCCGTATTCACAGAAGAAACCTACCCAATACCAAAACCAAAAAATTCTTGTGAAATCGAACTGTTAGACATCACTGTGACAGAGGCGGATCTAATAAAAGTCATAAATGAAATAAATCCATCAAAATCACAAGGACCTGATGGGATTCATCCAGCATTTGTACTCGCAACAAAAACATCACTATCAAAACCACTTTTGGCAATGTACAACAAATCTCTACAAGAAGGGAAATTACCTGATCAGTGGAAAAACGCAAATGTTACGCCTATACACAAGAAAGGGCCTAAACTTAAAAGTGAGAATTACAGACCAATAAGTGTAACATCAATTTGCTGTCGAATACTCGAAAAGATAATAAGGAATCACATAGTATCTCATCTAGAAAGGAACAATTTAATAAACATCGACCAACACGGTTTTCGAAAAGGGAGATCATGCATTACACAACTTCTTGAATGTCTAGATGACTGGACCACATCCATAGAAAACAAAAATGATGTAGACATAATTTATTTGGATTTCAAAGCCGCATTCGACAAGGTCCCTCACCAAAGATTACTTACAAAAATTTGGCATTTAGGAATAAGGAACAATATATACTACTGGATTAAAGACTTCCTGAATAATAGAAAACAACGAGTGTCCATTAACGGTGAATTTAGCACATGGAGAGAAGTTACCAGTGGTGTCCCTCAGGGGAGCGTGTTAGGACCCATCCTATTTCTTATTTTCATCAATGACTTGCCTGACGAAATTGAGTGCACTCTAAAGTTGTTTGCTGACGACACTAAACTTTATACAGAAATAAGTAACCAGAGTGATGAAAACAACCTCCAAGACAGTATATTTAAAGCATGCGATTGGAGCAACACATGGGATATGATGTTCAACCCCCAGAAGTGTAAAACACCCCATATTGGAGGAAACGAAGCAGACGAATACTTTGTTAAAGACAAACAAGGCACTATTACCAAGATACAGTCCGTAGAAAATGAAAAAGATTTAGGTGTAACGTTTGACCAAAAATTAAACTTTCAACAACACATAAGCAATAAAATCAGTATAGCTAACAGAAATTTAGGTATTATCAGTAAATCATTTACTTTCATGAATCCAGAAATGTTCCTAAACCTATATAAATCCATGGTGAGACCACATGTCGAATATGCTTCAGTAATATGGTCACCATCACTCAAAAAAGACAAAATTTCTGTTGAAAATGTCCAGAGGAGGGCCACCAGACTAGTCAAGTCTATTAAACACTTAAGTTATAGTGACAGATTAAAAAGCTTAGGCCTCCCTACACTGGAATATAGGAGGGACAGAGCAGATCTAATTGAAACCTTCAAATTGATTAATGGTATTGATATTACATCAAGGCAATTGTTTACCTTTAATAACACAAATACCAGAGGCAATAGCCTCAAGCTGTACAAAAAAAGGTTTAAGTCGGAAATAAAAAAACATTCCTTTAGCAATAGAGTAGTAAATATATGGAACAATTTATCCAATGACATAGTAACAGCTCCATCAGTAAATTCCTTCAAAAATAGGTTAAACAAGATGTGGCACCCAAAAAACAAGTTTGAAGCTGAGTGTTATAAATAGTTCCATAAAAAAGTAAGTAACTGACAGGAACTAAAACAAATAGTAATTAATTGAATGGTTAATTGGTTAATAAATGAATTAAACAATTAATTAATTAGTTAATTCACTAAATTAGGCAAGGTAAACACGCCATAAGAATGTGTGTTGAAGTGATGACGACATGTAAATAGTATAGTCTTTTAATACTAAATACATACGTAAATAGTTATAAAGCAGATTTTTTAACCATAATTAGTAATTGTACATAAATAAAGGCGAAAGTCACTCTTTGTAACACTAGGCAAATAAGTGACAGACAAAACGAAACATTTAAGTGCGTACAAAGAATACTCTAGTGTAACTATATGTCAGTTCCGTCAAACTGATAATGAGATATCAGTGTGTCACACTGATGTAAATAGACAAAGGACATACTGAATGAGGAACTGGAACACAAAGTCCGGGAAAACGTTAACGAAAAGGGCCAAAGAAGTTCAAACGAGCTTATGCATTGCAATTGAGGCCTCGAAGACTCTATGAACTATGAACTGTTAGGGAGGTCTTGTTTGGGGAAAGTCCAGAAACATAATCCTCATGATGAGTTTTAATCCGAGTCTTCTTTGATGTAAGTACGCTCTTTGATATTTTGATTTTTCGCTAATATATGAAAATAGCGAAAAATCAAAATATCAAAGAGCGTATTTCCTGTCTGGGTGATGGTTTAGAAAAAAAACATTTAGACTTTTTTTTTTCAGACGTTCCTTTGAACGTATTTATTTTACATCGATTGGGAAGCAAGTTTTTTCGGGCGACACGAAATTCCCAAATCTACCCAAATCTACCCAAATCTTACCCAAATCTACCCAAATCTACCCAAATCTTACCCAAATCTACCCAAATCTACCCCCAAATCTACCCATATCTTACCCAAATCAAGCAATAGGTTCGATATATTTCAGTTTTTAGTTACAGATAAAAGGAAAACAATTGTTTCTTAACAATAATATCGTCGGTGTTAAAGCAAAACGTGATCAGTTTTTCAACATTTTGATTTTAAGATATTCGCTAAGGTCTCTTTAAGCGTGACAGGTCAGAGTGTTAATGACATATTTCCGTATTGTGGCCACAGATCTATTATGTGTCATGCACGCGTGACGGATCCTGATTTTTTCACTGTGTTTTCTGGGTGGCCGACTGCCTTGGCACAAGAAAAACACAAATTCTCAAATTCGAGGGAAGCGCAACCTTGGGTCCACGTATTGGTGTAAATTACAAAAGCTGTGACAAATTACTCTAATCCAGGTTTGAGAAGTTTGTGATATCATCGTTACAACAGTTAATCCGATGATTGTCAGAATAATTTAACCTTTTCCCCAAATGAACCCACTTTTATGTGCCTTACAGAAAACAACAACAACAACAACAACAACAAAAAAAAAGACAAACTTTGAGACAAGAGACCAAAATGCTGATAACCGGCATTTTCATATTTTGCCTCAATATTGTCTTTGTTATATATTGTACATAAATCTTATCTTCATCTATTTCTATTTTGTTGTTGAAAGACAGAAAAGTTTAAGCAATAGGCCTAGAATAGCACTGGAATTGTGGTTACACTCTTCACAAAGGAAAACCTCGGCAAGAAACAACGACCGATCAAGGGATAGAAATGAACGTAATTACAACAAAAATGCGATTGATCAATACACAGTGTAGATTTATTGCAAATTAAAAAAAAATCGACAGACAAAGTAAGAATTCCTACTTTGCTCAGGACAATTCTAGAACTATAATAGATCTGGATCTAATTCCACAATAATTTAATTAAATGTGGAAAAATTAATTTCCACAAATACAGAATAAATGATCATATAAATTTCGGGAATACGTTCGAAATAGTCTCATTAGATTTGGGTAGATTTGGGTAAGATTTGGGTAGATTTGGGTAGATTTGGGGTAGATTTGGGTAGATTTGGGAAAGATTTGGGTAGATTTGGGTAGATTTGGGAGTTTCGTGCTGCCGGTTTTTGGAAAGCAAATTTGCAAAATTTGCTTTTCATTGCAGTCGTGATTCTCTGCACTTTTACATTCTCTGCATACCACACAACATCTCCCGGTCCTCCGCACTATAAATAGTTCTATCAAAAGCAAAGATCAATGACAAGAACAACCTTTCGAATATTCAATACTGAATTCTATAGTTGTACATAAGATATTCAATTGTGTGACCGATGATAAAACATTCAATTAAACATGTGTTAAAAGAGGAGAAACGATCACGTAGTAATTTGCTTTCATTACGGTTCAATAGCCAGTCCAATATCTTTCGTTGAAAATGGGTCAGTCAAGTTTAATGAACTATGAAATATGCGACCCACTTCAAGCGCTAAAAATAGGAACTAGGGCACGTCTATTTTTAGAATCTTTCTATGCCCAAATTCTTACACATTTTGATGTCCGAAACTAAACAATGATTTTCGATATAAGCCATGCATTTAATCGCGTTCACAATAATTGATTGATCAACTAAGTGGGTATTTTAAGGTTAATGACATAGACATCTTGTCTAATAGGCCTTGCTAGTATTCGCGTGTAGCTAGGCATTTCAAAGCGAAAGTAGAAATCTGGGAAACCAGAATATGTGATGATATGCTCAAAATGCATAGAAATCAGACTAGCAATCCTTTCACCACTTGGTTTAAAAAACGGTGTTAACTTTTTAACCCTTTCCCAAACAACACAATTTTAGGGTGATCCAAGTTGAAAGCTGATGAAAACAACAAAAAAGATGCTGTTAAAGATAAGATTTTTGTATAATATAGCACAGAAAATATTGAGGCAAAAGGAGAAACTGCTGGTTATCAGCAGTTTCTTCTTTTGTCTCAATGTTTTCCCAATCCCTCTCTATTAGGGACGTCAAAACCAGGTCTTGTTTGGGAAAGGGATAATCTATAGATATAGATCTAGATGAATAGGCATACATAGAATCAAATCAATTTACATTGTTGGTATGTTAACCATTTTCCAAATAGAAACATTTCAGATTTGTCAAAATAAAAAAAAGGCCGTAGCAGACGACAAAATTGGTATATACTTAGATAAAATTAGAACTATTTGTAGATGATACCAAAGACAATATCGAGGTTAAAGTAGAAAATTCTGATTATCAGCAGTTTCTTCTTTCATCCCAATATTCCCCAGAACATTTTCTTTACGGGCTGTCAAACCCGGTCTTATTTGGGAAAGGGATAAAGTAGTTACGGAACACATGTTTTAGCAAGTAAGACATGTAGTTTTCAGAGATCAAATGCATTCTAATTAGGGTATAGACTCCTTTCATTTATGTTTTAGTCCGTACCCGCAGAACACTTCCGGTAATCCGAGATTTCTCAACAACGGAACGCTGTCCAAGTCAAACACAAAAGAAAATTCCGACACAGCGACATAACTTGTGTCGGAATTTTCTTTTGTTTTTGAATTGGACAGCGCTCTGATGTAAATAGCGACATCCAAAAATCGAAGAGCGAATTTTCATCAGAGAAGACTCTGATTAACTTCCGGAGGCAAACAATGGGTTTATGGGAAATTAACATTGTATACATGTGAATTGTTACTAAAAATAGTAACAAATCGACATTTTCAAAACGAGGCTCCCAAAAAATGCGGAGAAATCGATGACGACGCACGTGCATTCAATATACAGCGATTAAGCGCACGTGCATTCAATATACAGTGATAAAGAGAAGTTTTAAGTGGAAAAAAAACTATGAAATTGAATGAATTCGTTGATAGCCGGATAGCCGGTTATTTTATTTGATTTACAGTCAACCGTTCCCAGTTTAAAAATTTCGCCTTTTGCCTGTAAGGACGACTTCCGGAGGCTGTTGTGTGTGTGTGTGTGTGTGTGTGGGGGGGGGGGGGGTCCTAGTGGAAACTTGTCCATTGTACCGAATTTTGCAAAAGTTCACGTCATACATCAAATAGATTTATGAACCGTGATCTGTCGCACTAGTCTATTATACAAGAAAACCTACTTCAGAACATGACATTGGGTATAGGAGAACATATAGAGTGCTAGAATGCCTTATAGTCGTTTTCGGCTGGGAGAATTCGGCCCCCGGATAGGAGGCTCTGCTCTCCCAGTCCCTGTTTGGAGAGGACCCAAGACCACATGCCTTCCAATTTCTTGCTTTCTACATCATTTCCTTATAACATTTTATTAACAAGAGGGCCATGATGGCCCTGTATCGCTCCACTGGCTTTCAGACTATGAAATTCTTTAAGGAATACAATAGAGATCTATCCAAAAGAAGATTCATGCTAGTATGATGCTACAACAGAATGGAATCCAATATGTGATTATGGAGGAAAAATGTTTTTAAAATTTTCTTAAAATTAAACTATGTTTCAAATATAGCGAAAAATAAGCCTAGCCCACAGTGGCCAAGTTTTTCATCCGATCGTGAAGGAATTTGGAAGAGATACATGCAAGGAAGATTCCTGTGAAGTTTGGATGAAATTGGTCCAGTAGTTTTGGAGAAGAAGATTGTTTAACGATTTTTCAAAAATTTTATTTAATTAAATAATTTTTTAAAATTTAATTAATCAAAATTCAAGTTCTGCACGACATTTTCTTTAAGGAATTATGAAGAGATTCACGCAAGGAAGATTTCTGTAAAGTTTGGTTGAAATTGGTCCAGCAGTTTTGGAGAATTTTTTTTTAAAGATTTTTCGAAAATCTAATTTAACTAATTCAATTAAAATCTGTGAAGTTTGGTTGAAATTGGTCCAGTAGTTTTGGAGACGAAGAATTTTTAAAGATTTTTCGAAAAATTTAATTCAATTAAATTAATTAAAATTCAAGTTCTGCACAGATTTTATTTTTTTGAAGGAATTTGGTAAAAATTCATGCAAGGTAGATTCCTGTGAAGTTTGGTTGAAATTGCTCCAGTAGTTTTGGAGAAGAAGAACTTTTAATGATTTTTCAAAAATTTAAATCAATTAAATTGATTAAAATTCAAGTTCTACACGGAATTTATTTTTTTGAAGAAATTTGGAAGAGGTTCATACAAGGAAGATTCCTGTGAAGTCTGGTTGAAATTGGTCCGGTAGTTTTGGAGAAGAAGATGTTTAAAGAAAAAGTTTACGCACGGACGCACGCACGCACGCACGGACGCACGGACGACGGACACAGGGCCATGACATAAGCCCCGCTGGCCTTCGGCCAGTGGAGCTAAAAATTAGTGCCCGAAATGAATTAAAACAGCACTATGTTTTCGGCAATTGGATTTTCCATAGAAACTTTATAGAACCTACCATAGTATACTGAACAAAAGTTAAAACTTTACACATACATTGCTTGTCATATTTCTTCTAAATTCAACAAGTAAAGAAATCAAATGAATGTGCTTCGCATCGTTCATTGACTTGGTTGTGCCAAACACTAAACGTTTTGTTGATCTTAATTATGGGGATGAAAAACGGACCCTTTAAGTGTGACAGGGGTCCGTTTTTCATGTGTGCAATTTATGAATATCAAACATTTTAAATTCCCTATTTGTTTATGTCAAAGGGGGGTAATTCACAAAATTGACAGATTATACCTTTATTTTAGAGCTTGCTACAAGTGATAAGAGAGATGTTTTGTGGGTTTTTTGGCAACCAGGATATGACCAATTCCGTAAAAATAATGAATCGTTTATCGCGCGTATGTGGCATCAGATGAAATTAGCTGTAAATGCATTAAGGGCCGTAACTCTGACATTAAAGGAGACAAGGCAATGAAACTTCGACAAAACGATTGCCGAATGCCATGGAAATATTGTAAAAATAAAATCAGGCTTTTAGTTCGATACTTTTTCAGAAACAAGAAATCTTGCAGCGTAAAGTTTTCTCTTTTGTTCAGTATATTGTGCTGATATGGAACAGACATTATCATTTCATAATTTGTATTTTGTAATTTTCTAAAAAATCAAATTCAATTAATTACTTTTATCCAACTCCGTGTAATTCATGTTGCTAACAACTAGAAAGGCCTTTAGACATAACCAGCAAATTTGCTTTCCAACAGTACTTTCAGTACTTTGATTTCAACTTATTTTAATCCCTCTCGATTCAGACTAATTGGAGGAAAAGAAGAAAATGTGTTTTATCAACATTTTCTCCTTTTCCTTCGTAGTTTTCTGTTAGTTTTTGCAAGCCTTTTATTAGGATGACTAATCCTTTTAATTTTTGCTGTCTTAAAATATTGTTGAGTGGGAAATGGTAATATTATTTAGAAGAAAAAAACAATCAGGGGAGATAAATCAATTATATAACCCTTCCTCTTCAGAGAAAACATGCATTATCTCCCCTGATAGTTCTTTAGAGAAACGTCATTTTCACTGTGGCTACCAGAAAATATCCAGGAAAATAAATCAATGTTAGACAGGTAAATTACCATTTTTCGTGATTATCCATGAGAGACAATTTGTTGATTTTGGTTAATTGTAAAGAAATAAATGAATGGTCGTTAAATGACAACGGCACTTGCAGGAATCTTTCGGCTTCAAATTTCGAAATGATCAACATGTTAAAAAGGTGGGTGGGGTGAGTTCAAAATAATGTAGAAAATCTGACAGATTTTTTTCCCTGTGCCTTGTATAATGTAAATGTGTGTATCTTTTACAAATGCAAATAATTATACTTTTTGATAAATCAAATCTGCAAGTTTTCTTTTTGGATGGTATTTCTTTACAGTGATTTTTGAACAGCCCAACAATATTTCAAACAATTTTGGTCCCTCTGTTCGACTAGTTACATTTTCTTTCACAACTAAGACCTGATTTTGTCGTCACTACTGTGGTAAACTTGTAGAAAACTTTGCAGGAAAAAAGAAATTGTTTGTCATAACCCAGTGCTCTCGGAAACGACAGTACTGTCGTCTGAGACGACAACTTTCCTCAGGGGACGACAAAAAATCCTATCAAAGGATTCCGACGGACGACAATTTTTTCAGGGCACGCGTCCCGGTCCTCAACCTATCTATCGTCTGTCTATAGAATCTAACATGTACACAATTGTCTACAAACTGTCAGTTCTCGGCTCTAGATAATAAACCCAATCAAGTGTGTCATGAAAAATCGATAATCGGCCACATCTAAGTTGGGTGGACGAAAGTGGTAGGCGTGGCTTTAATTACCGCTTACAGCCAATCAGGATCAATTATCAGTAGAATTTGTAGGCAGAGTCTGACATAAATGAATGTTAATTAGCCTTTACCAGACAATGTTATTTTGACGATTGTAAATTAGGATTGATTGATGCAGTTGATTGACTAATAATATTTCTGTAATTGAATTCTATTCTTTACCTAAATTGTTATCATAGTCCAACAAGAATGATGCAACTAAGTTATGAAATGAGAAGAACGAGTAAGAAATCAGTCATTACAGTATACACACTGCTTAGAATCTCGGGTAGAATAATAGTGCCGTGCACAACTCTTTACACATGACAATGTAAACATAATAATGTTTTATTTTATTGAACAGTAAGGGTATTTCCTACACTTTCTTTTACTACGATATATCATGTTGAATGGTAATCCGAGTCTTCTCTGATATAAATACGCCAGAGCCTCAGATCTATTTGAAGAGTGGTGGGTCGAAATGACCCATGGCAGGGAAATTTATGGGTCATTTTTGGAAATGATGGGCCATAGCAATGAAAATAAACATTGTGATATGAAAAATTTGTAAAAGCTTGGGCCGCTTGGCCCCTGGAGTTGAAAAGTGATGGGCCATATTTGCAAATAGTGTGTCAAATGGCCCGGGCCCACTGTAAATCTGAAGCTCTGATACGCTCTTTGATATTTTGATTTTTCGCTATTTACATCAGAGAGCGTTGCTCTTTGAAAAAATCAAGAAGTTCGCAACAAGTTGTTGCGCATCGTTCACCATCCGATCTTAAACGCTATCGTTAAAACCCCTGATGATATCGATAAATGAACCATTTATTGTTATGGCTGCTGAAAAAATTACGACCAAAAAGTATTTCTAAAAGGTTAATAGGCAATGTTTTGCAACAACCCTCACCTGAGCAGCCTTTGTTTACCTTGACCTTCCATTCAAAACCAAAGGTTATACTCATCCAGCAGGCCGATTTGAAATGAAATTTTTGGTCAGGTATGACAAAAATGATTTATTGATCTATACCCTACAGTGTTTTACCGAGTGATTCGATATGATACACAAAAACAAAGCTTCAAGTTACTTGTAACGTTACCGAACTTTCCGCTGTTTTCAAAGAGCAACGCTCTCTGATTTAAATAGCGAAAAATCAAAATATCAAAGAGCGTATTTACATCAGAGAAGACTCGGATTAGTTGAATGGGAGTTGAATCCAAATTATTAGATTCAGAATTCTCTGTTTACGGCTGATGACTAGCATGAATTTTTTTTCTTCTGGTAGCTAGAAATTCTACATTAAATTTGACCTGCTAAATAAATAGAGTAAAATCACGGGTGGTAAACAGAGAAACTAGCTCCAAAAAGAGGTAGTTGCATAGAGCGAAAATTTGTAGGTCACGAACATATTTTCTAAAATTATTTCTTTTAAAGCGAGTTTTTGAGAAATCTGGCGATGCTGTAATATGAAGAAATGGTCGAAGTTTGTTGTGCACAAGAGTATACGGTATTAATAGCAGGGTTTGAATACAATCGTTGAAAAACATTTCAAAATCGAAAGTAAAGAAGTTTTTACTTTCGATTTTGAAATGTTTTTCAACGATTATATTCAAACTCTGCTTACTAACACCGTTTATTCTCGTGCACAACAAACTTCGACCATTTCTTCATATTACAGCATCGCCGGATTTTTCAAAAAACTCTTTGTAAAAGGAAAAAAATGCAGAAAAGTGTGTTCATGACCTACCTTTGTATACAGATTTTAGCTCTATGCAACTACCTCAGTAGAGGCGGATGTCACGAGGAAACGAAATACCGTTGACTCTTTTTGGAGCTAGTTTCTCTGTTTACCACCCGTGAAAATACGATCTCTGTTTTGGGAAGGGACGAGGGCAGTATGAGAACTTGGCTGGTAGTCCGAAGCCCGAGCCTAGGCTAGTAAAAATTGATTTCCGGAAAATGCTGAAAGTTTGTAGACCAGCTTAACTCTTTCCCAAGTAATAAAATCTACATGTCTACTTGCGACGCCCTTCTTGCTTTTGGAAAACAATAAACATTGAGGCAAACAAAGAAAATGATGATAACCAGCATTTTCTGCTTATACCTCTTTACTTTTCATGCTATATTGTGTACAAATCCTTAAGTATACGATCATTGAAGTTTGTTTGGGAAAAGGACAAAATGTTTAATCACAGAGAGAAAGGTCATAACAAACCAGCCATCTACAGGTCAGGCTTATGATTGAAACACATTCTTACCTTTAGAATTAAACAAATAAAATATCCATCAATGAAAATTATATCTTACAAAAACTGTGTAAAAGTTTTTAACTGGTCTATAAATAGATACAGATTTCTTTGTGTTAGCAGTTGACCTTGATACTGACTACATGACGTCATGACCCTTACCTTTCACACACCATTGATCAATCTCTCAATTTGTTTATTACTTGGAGCTCAATTTGTATTTGATCAGATTTACTTAACCTTTACCAGTTTTCTTCTCCTTTTTTGAATGTGTTGATGATAGATCTACTAGATCTAGGTTTTTTTTTTTTTTTTTTTTTTTTTTTCATTTTTAATACAAACTAATTTCTTTCAAAACAATGAACAAAGTATGATAGAAGCAAAATACTAATTTCTATTTGCCCCTTTTATTGAAATTCTCATCAGACAACAGGGTTTCCACTGACTTTCAAATTTGGGGGTAAAAACTACTATTTTACACCATGCTTGTACCCCTTCTATTATAAACATAAAATGCTTCAAATTGCTTGCAAAAATTGGGGGTACAAGATTCAATTTGGGGGGTAAAAAACCTCATTATTTTTTTTTAAGTCCTGTACAAGTCTAGGTATATCCATTTTTAAAGAGAAAAACTATGACCCTTGAAACTACTGTCTAATTTAGGTTTAAACGTTTGGTCATTGCGAAATCATTTGACTTTTGAGCAGTACAAAATCCTACTTTATAATGGTGGAATCCAAATTTTCTGTGTGGAATCCAACTTTTTCTGAAGTTGGATTCCTGGAATCCTTCTTTCAAAATCCTAGTGAGAGCTCTGATAACCAATTTCTTCAATTTCCTCAATGTTTTCTAGAGCATTTATCTTACCGGGCATCAAAGACATCATTAGACTCAATAGACTGCAGGGTTTTAACGGACACAAGAAACCTGCATTTGGTACGCATAACCAGTTAATCACAGTAGCAGGACCTGTCAAATTTGAAGGCCTGCATCCCCAGGGACGCAATTTCAATTCAGTAATAAAGACTTAGATCAGCTGTAGACGAGAACGAAAACGAAAGTTAAAGGGAAATATCAGTGAACTAAAGGTTTTCGAAACCAAAAAGATTGAAATAAAAAATAGTGTTATCGGGTCATACACGATTATAATTTTCATAAGATACAGGCCAAAATGTTTTGTTCGATAAGGCGATCTTTTCATGATTCGAACTTCAAAATTAATGTTGGACATTGGGACTGACAGAAGGGGAAAACTGTCAGGCTGAGCACAATTCAATAGAACATTTTCAATGTTCTGTCAGTGTCTGTCTTAGACATGACTGTCAGTGTATTGTAAGGAAAAATAAATGCATGTGTGTCGATTGAAAATACTTTTATTATGCTTGTTTTTTTCTGCTTACTAAACCAATGAGGGACGCCCATAACTGATAAAGTTGCGTCCCTGGACCCCCAAAATTATGGATGAAATAATCTCTGGACTGGGAATTCTCTCTTTTTGCTTTTGTTAAAATGGAATCTAAGACTTGGATTAATGGCAGGGTTCACTCTGGCTCTCAAAAAGTTGGGGCCATCACTTTCGCCAAATGAAAAAAGTTGGGGCCAACCTGGTGAAAGTTGGGGCCACATTTCAGGTCTGGGCCGGTACTAGATGACAAAATTTTTGACATTTTGCTCCCAACTCTTTTCCAAATAAGCTGTTTTCCCAATAATATACATCTCAGAAAACTTTGAGGCAAAGGAAAGGAATTATGAAAACCGTCATTTTCTCCTTTTTCCATTTTGTTTGCCTTAGACTTAACTCATTGCATGTATGTAGACTTCCATAATTAGATTATTGAATATGCTTGTACACATGTGGCTGTTCAGGCAACCATGTTGCAAGCATATTCATCAAAGTTGAGCTGCCTATTGAATAAAGATTAGAATAAAGAAAAACAAATAGTTTCAAATATTTTTTCAGTTGTTCGGAGTTGTGTTCCTCCAAACCCCTAACAGCAACGCCCCTACCCCCAACCCCCATGCTCGCTTGAAAAATCCTATTTTGTCAATAAAACAAACAGGTTTGGGAAAGGAGAAAATATGATTATCAGGGTCCCGATTAAATTTGTAATTAAGCAGGAATCATGACTAACTTTTGTTGAATATTCCTTGAAGTTCGCTGGGACATTCTCACGATGAAAAGCATAAAACAAAGGTCTAGTTTATTCCAAAAAAATTACGCGATTTAACTTACCCAAAACATCGTAGTTCGGCACCTTCCATAACTACGGCATTCTGAACAATTATTTGCAACAAGATTGGTTTTGAACAACTCCATTTCTCGTGAAGTATGTCGTAAAGTAAAGGATTAACTAGGGGATATTCGATAACCATGAAAACTCGACCCATCAATCAAATTAAAACAATATCGAAAGTACACGCCCATAATTATGTATCGTGTAATGCTCTATTGCACACGACACTGGTACCCGATTATAATTATCGTTTTTTCCGTCGCTTTGCCTATCAATTAGTTGTCGCGACATATGTGTTTGGACTAACTATGAATGGCAATTAAAGGTAATAAACAGTAACTGTTATACATGCTGTTTTTTGGTGTGTCGCGTGCCGAGATGATATATTGTCGGTAACGTTCGATAAAGCTGTACATAACTACAGCGAGTTGGGGCCATTTGATAATTTTTGGGGCCACTTGATTTTTGTTGGCGCCAGGCATTTTCGCCAAATGAAAAATTCTTGCGCCACTTTTATTTTTTTGTCGCATTTGGCGACAATGGCGATCGGCAGCGCCAACCCTGAATGGTATTACTTTTTAATTGCATTATTAATTTTCTGTCTTGAATCGGATAGGGATGATATTGGAGGGACCCTTTTCATGGTAAATTAATCATTACTTTACCTGTAGTTATCAGTATTTTTCTTATCAGTATTTTTCTATGTCATTCAAATACCAATTATGCAGCAATTTTTTGTGACCTAAATGCACCAGTGTAAACAGGATGTGCAAATCTCTCTCAATTATGATAAGATATTTTAACCTTTTCTCAAACAAGAACGAGCTTTGACAGCCCTAATAGAAATGGCTTGGGAAAACATTGAGACAAAAGAAGAAACTGCTGATAATCAGCAGTTTCTCCTTTTGCCTCAATATTTTCTATTGTACTCGAATCATATATCTTTATCATCATCTATTTCTTATTTGAAAGCTGCTGGAGATGATAAATCTGATGTTGGTAAAGCAAGTATTTGTGTGCAATATATCATAGCACAGAAAATGTGGAAGCAAAAGGAGAAAAAAAATGCTATCACTCGGTATTTTCTTCATTTACCTTAATGTTTTTCCAAGCCTTTTCTGTTCGGGACTTCAAAACTAGACTAGAGCATATTTGGGAAAGGTTTGAAACACTGAAAGAAAAGAAGTTGATTATCATCACTGGCAAATACCATTTTTTTTTCCCTTTTCCCTCAATTTTTTTTATTATGTTCCCCGAAAATATTTCGGAGGAGCATATTGTGGCCACGTTGTCTGTCTGTCTGTCCGTGTGTCTGTCCATCCACAGCCAGATCTCAGCAACCCTTGGACCAAATTCAATGAAAGCATTTCTTTTCTTTGCCTCAACATTTTCTTGTCTTCAGCAGCTTCCAATTTAGACCAGTATTCAGGTCTGCCAGTATTGCCTCTTGTTGTTTAGTAATGGTCTAACAACCTAACAAAGCAAAGAGGCAGATTTTACTGACAGCTACTGACTTTATACAAGCTATCAGCTAAAAGTTTGCCAGATTCCCACTTCCTGGTGTACATTTTCATTTGTTATACACCTGAAGTGTTACAATTAACTCTTTCCCAAACGGCAAAATTTTAGGGTGGTCAAATTCAAAAACTGCCGCAAATGACAAAATGGAAGGTATTAAAGATAGAATTTGTGTAAAGTATAGCATAGAAAATATTGAGACAAAAGAAGAAACTGCTGGTTATCAGCAGTTTCTTCTTTTGTTTCAATGTTTTCCCAAGCCATTTCGATTAGGGACGTCAAAACCAGGTCTTGTTTGGGAATGGGTTAAGATAGATAGACAGACAGATGAACAAGAAAGGCTGTAATGATTCTATTGAGTACCAACAACATAGGGTTTGATGAATATTTAGAGAAATATTTCATTTTGAAAGGCCATCACTCCCTCTTATCTGTAGCTCTATCAGCTATTGTTGTTCATCTGTCTGTCCATCTGTCTAAATTGTTTAGAAAAAGAAATAATACAGGCTGACAAGTGTATACAACATGACATTGATGCTGATTTCACTGACAGCTACTGCCTTTATACAAGCTATCAGCTAAGCCTAAAAGTTTGCCAGATTCTCACTTCCGGGTGTACATATTATTATGCTTTGTTTTACACCCTAAGGTTGGCATTGTGTTACTGCCTTTGCTGTTTGTCTGTCTGTCCATCTATCTTAACCCATTACCACACAGTGACTCTTTTTGACTCCCCTCAAAATAATGGCTTTGGGAAACACTGTGGAAAATGAAGAAATTGCTTGTGACAAGCAATTTCTTCATTTCCCACAATGTTTTCTACACAAAATGACCAAAAAAGTTTAAAAATCATTGATCTGAAATTGTCGTCTGCAACATCTCTGAACTTGGACCAGTCGAAAATTTTGTTGTTTGGTAATGGGTTAATTATTTAGTAAATGAAATGATACAGTCACATACACCATACACTATTTCGTTCCCAAAGAATTTTTTCTTCCCTTTTTCCCAATTAAAAAGCAGTAGAAATTTAGAACACTAATTTTGCTGATAAATGGGTGTTTCGCTTACTTTTTTGCCGGAAAGGAGCTATTTGTTGCGTTAAAAAAAAACAATCAGGCCTTACTCCTTTTCCCAATGTGGCTAGGAAAAAACCCTGCTTTCTAGTGTGAAGGTTAAATCCAGGCCTTGTTGTGGAAAAGGTAAACCCATTCCCAAAAAGTACGACTTTTTGAAGCCCTACAAGATTAAGATGTTGGAAAAGTTCAAAACATTGTGGAAAATGAAGAACTTTTATGCGACAAGCTATTCATTCATTTCCCACAATGTTTTCTACCCAAAAAAGACAAACAAATTATAAACTTAAAATTGCCATCTGCAGCATCTTTGGGACGGATGAGTGTAGAATTTTGTGTCATGAAAAAAGGTTAAATACCATGTTAGATTTCGGACAAAGTATAATCTGTGTCACCAAATTTTCTAAACTTTGATAGGATGGTTTTAGAAAACGGTATTAGATCAGATCACGTCAGCGAATCACATGACACTACAATTTCAGAAAATTGTTGATAAATTGGCCTGGTATTAGCTCATTACCAAAGAGCGAAATGTTGAAGGTGGTCCAAATTGAAAGATTTTGCATACAACAATTCCAAGTGAATAGAATTAACATATTTTTTTCTTGACTTTTGGGGTAGAAAACAATGTGGGAAATGAAGAAATTGCTTGTCACAAGCAATTTCTTCAATATCCATAATGATTTTCAAAGCAATTTTCCTTTGGGGAGTCAAAAAGAGTCTATGTGCTGTAATGGGTTGAAAGATTATTGAAGATTTTCTGAAATTGTTGTTATTGTTGTTGTGTCAAATGATTCCCCACTGTTTTATAGCTTCTTCATTACAAGTGACAATTATTGTGACGGCTAGACTGCACTCTATGACATAAGGGCCCTTTTTCCAGAGCCAGGTAATAGGTACACAAATATGAAAATTGATACCATACTCCTTAGTTTCTGTTTCATAAAGGAATGTTTGAATGATAATTGCATTGGTATCAACAGGTGAACAGTATGTTGTTGACAGGCTAGGATTATACATGGTGGATAATCATGTGATACAATATTTTCAGAAAATCTTCAATTATCTTGTTAATATGCGACCAATTTGAATTAGGTTTGAAGCAGAGAATGTGGACAGACGTCACGCATTAGATGGACGTGGTTGATTTTTGAAAAATGCACTTATCAAAAAGTTATTGAAGATAAACCAAAATTTTGGTTTATCTTCAATAACTTTTTTATCAGTTGAATTTTCAAAAATCCAACACGCCAAGCTTATTCTTGGCATTTTCCCACCTTCTCTGCTTCAAACCGAATTCAAATTGGTCAAGCATTAAAAGAGATATTAAAGATTATCGGAAATTCTGAGTCACGTGATTATACACCGTGTTATAAACCGTTATAAAAATTCAAATAATGATGGAATCGGTCTTGATTGACGGGGGTTTAATGTCTCTTTCAATTGTTATGAGTATGATTATAATGCAGTGGCTGGAGCACCTGACCATGGATTCCTGTTGTTTCTCATACCAGTACTACTACAATATCCTTACCAAGCCTCCAGCTGCTTGCCCACATGTGTTAATATCAAATCATTGGTGGATGACCATTTGGTCAGAAAGGAAATTTGCCATGGCGGGGGATTGAATCAGGACCTCATGAGTGAGAGTCTGCTGCACTATCAACTGCGCTATGGCCACTGCCCTGGTCATGACATGGACTATTGGGTCTATAGAATTACCAGTATATTTACTTGTTAGCTCACCTGAGCACGAAGTGCTCATGGGGAGCTATTGTGGTCACTCACCGTCCATCGTCCGTCCATCTGTCCGTTCACATTTCTTTAAACATCTTCTCCTCCTAAACCATTCGGTAGATTTTGACCAAACTTGGCAGGAATGTTCCTTGGGTGACCCTTCTCAAAATTTGTTCGCAGATTTTTGATACGTCAAAAAATGTGGGCGTGGCAGGGCGTGGCTTATTGGACTTAGAGAAATCCGAAGAAAATTCTTTAAAAATCAACCATTGGGCCAATTTGAACCTAACTTGGCAGAAATGTTCCTTGGGTGACCCATTTCAAAACTTGTTTGCAAATTTTTGATTCGTCAAAAAATGTGGGCGTGGCAGGGCGTGGCTTATCGGACTTAGGGAAATCCTAAAAAAATTCTTTAAAAATCAACCATTGGGCCAATTTGAACCTAACTTGGCAGAAATGTTCCTTGGGTGACCCTTTTTAAAACTTGTTCGCAAATTTTTGATTCGTCAAAAAATGTGGGCGTGGCAGGGCGTGGCTTATCAGACTTAGAGAAATCCTAAAAAAATTCTTTAAAAATCAACCATTGGGCCAATTTGAACCTTACTTGGCAGAAATGTTCCTTTGGTGACCCTTTTCAAAATTTGTTCACAAATTTGTGATTCGTCAAAAAAAGTGGGTGTGGCAGGGCGTGGCTTATCAGACTTAGAGAAATCCTAAGAAAATTCTTTAAAAATCAACCATTGGCCCAATTTGAACCAAACTTGGCAGAAATGTTCCTTGGGTGACACTCTTCAAAATTTGTTGGTGAATTTTTTATTTGTGAGGAAAAGTGGGCGTGGCAGGGCGTGACTTATTGGACTTAGGGAACTTCTAAGAAAATTCCTTAAAAATCAACCGTTGGCCCAATTTGAACCAAACTTGGCATTAATGTTTCCTGGGTGACTCTTTTCAAAACTTGTTCGCAAATTTTTGATTCGTCAGAAAAAGTGGGCGTGGCAGGCAGAGCTTCAGATTGTTTCAGAGACCTGTGGGCCACAGGGCCCACCAAGCAGGATTTCGAGGGGTCATTTTCCAAAACAATGGGCCACAGTTAAACGTTCATATCCAAATTTTGGGATTGGAGTAAATGACTGTGAAATCATCACTGTTTTGTTGTTATTTGAGTGGATGTATATAAACAAAGTACAAAAGATAACGGCTATTTTCTTCTTTTTTAACTGCAGATAATTTTTATCAAATATTATTGTCAAAGATCTTTCTAATATCAGTGCGTTGTAGACATATCATGCAAAAAAAAAATCTCCAAACTCGGCTAGAGTGATAGCGAGTTGCTAACATAAATCGGTTATAAATATCATTTTATTTGCTGGAATGAAAAACTCCTAACTCCAGCGTGGATAAGATAGAGCTAAAATAGTTTAACAAAAAATGGTATCGAAAGAGCGAGTATCTATGCCGTGACGATTTGTCAAATATTCAGTATCGTCTGCTTGCCACATTATTCGACGATTATAGACTAACTATCGGCTAGATTTAAAAATACAGGCGTATGTTCTTTATGTGATTTTACCCGTATATTCCTCTGCTTTCCGTTTAAAAAAGGTTTTAAATAGTGTATAAATTTGTTTGAGACAGCCGGATGTTTTCAATCGAGTTGTCTGGTTACCGATTTGAATTACAAAGCCGGGTACCGTCACCGACACCGTTACTAAAAATAGTAACAAATCGAAGGTGAAGGTAAAACGAATCAGATGTGAAGGTTACGAAGATTATCCGAGATTGGCCGGCCACTTGTTTATCATTTGAATTTGGAATATGATTGGTTGATCAAGTAAGGTCATTATAATAATCTTAAAATAGATCAATCAAGTAGGTCAGACAATTTCGCTGCTTGATGTACATGTAAAGCAGATTACGGGTGCGTTATGCGAAGGCCTTATTGTTTGAAATCTACTATTTCATGATCATACTTTCACTGAAATTTGTGCGCCGGGCTGGCGCACCACTACAAAAATTCATGCGTCATATTTTGAAAATATGCGGGATTGGGGCGGGCGCACCGTCAATCTGAAGCTCTGGTGGCAGGACATGGCTTCTCGGACTAAGAGAAATCCTAAGAAAATTCCTCAAAAATCGACCGTTGGCCCAATTTGAACCAAACGTTACAGAAATATTCTTTGGGTGACTCTTTGTAAAATTTGTTTGCGGATTTTGATTCGTCAGATAAAGCGGGCGTGGCAGGGCTTGGCTTATCGAAGTTAGAGACACCCTAAGAAAATTCTGTAAAAAACACATTGGGCCAATTTGAACGAAATTTACCAAGAATTTTCCTTGAGTGACTCTTTTAAAAATGTGTACACAAATTTTCTTTGTCGTCTAAAAATGTGGGTGTGGAAGGGCAGGGTTATCAGACTTAGAGAAATCATAAGAAAACTCTTTAAAAATCAAGCATTGGGCCAATTTGAACCAAACTTGGCAACAATGTTCCTTGAGTGACCCTTTTCAAAATTTGTTCACAAATTTTTGATTTGTAAAAAAAAAAGTGGTCGTGTCACAAACTTCTTTCAGGTGAGCGATATAGGGCCATTCTGGCCCTCTTGTATTATGAATAAAACGACCATTGAAATACAAATGTTCCTGGTTGAAACACTTCAAATTTCAATGTTTGACTGCTTTGAAGATCTATTGACTTGAACTTGAATAACGGATAGGTGTTAACCTCTTTCAAATGACAAAATGTTCATAATTAAATGCTGACGCAAAAACAAAAATATGGTCTGAAAATACAGAAACTGTAATTTAAAGTTTAAAAATGGAAATGTTGAGGTAAGATGATTATATTTGTAAGAAAATGCTGATCACTAGCATTTTCTCCTTTTCTCTTAATGATTTCCTATCTTTGATGGTATTAACCTCTATAGCTTTGGTGTAAAATCGTTCAATTCAATCAATCAATCAATCAATCAATCAATATGTTCTTTTAGGCTTGGCTGTTCTGTTTTATGATGAAGGTTTTGAAGGAGTAGGCTGTCTGGCTCGAATTTCTATTTCTGTTTTAACCCTTTCCATAACAACAAAATTTTTTATGCTCCCCGAAGGGAGAGCATATAGTCGCCGCTTCGTCTGTCCGTCCGTCCGTCCGTCCTGTCCGTCCGTCATTCCGTCCGTCCGTCCGTCCGTCCGTCCGAAGCAATATCTCCATAACCCTTGGGCCAAATCAAATGAAACTTACCATGTGAACTCCCTGTGACAAAATGCTGATGTACTTTTCCCCGTTTTTGGATTTGAGGCCTTGTCGTGGGAAAAGGGGACTTATGGTCAAATACAGTTTTTCTCTAATTTCTCCTAGTCTAATGGTCAGAATTTGATGAAATTTCATATTTGAGTAGCAAATCAGATGCCCTTGACAATAAAGTGCTCTCCATGGCATACATTTATTGTGACAATGCCTTATTCGGGGAGCATTGTCCGTCTCTGACGGCCCTTGTTACTTCTATAATATAAAAGACTTGGGAAAATATTGTGGCAAAAGTAAAAATGCCGTCCGTCCGTCCGTCCGTCCGTCCGTCCGTCCGAAGCAATATCTCCATAACCCTTGGGCCAAATCAAATGAAACTTACCATGTGAACTCCCTGTGACAAAATGCTGATGTACTTTTCCCCGTTTTTGGATTTGAGGCCTTGTCGTGGGAAAAGGGGACTTATGGTCAAATACAGTTTTTCTCTAATTTCTCCTAGTCTAATGGTCAGAATTTGATGAAATTTCATATTTGAGTAGCAAATCAGATGCCCTTGACAATAAAGTGCTCTCCATGGCATACATTTATTGTGACAATGCCTTATTCGGGGAGCATTGTCCGTCTCTGACGGCCCTTGTTACTTCTATAATATAAAAGACTTGGGAAAATATTGTGGCAAAAGTAAAAATGCTGATAATCAGCATTTTCTCCTTTTGCCTCAATTATTTTCTATGCTGTGTTTGATACATTCTCTATCTTTAACAACATTTGTCATGCTGCAGGCTAGCAAATTTCAAATTGGATTACTCCAAATTCTTTCTGTTCAGGAAAGGGTTAAAGAGTTTCCAGCTAAACTAGACATTGATCTTACAATTACAGAATGACCTTGTTCCAAACTTGGAACTCTTTCATAATTACGAAATTGTAGAACTGTCCAAATTGAAAAAAAAGTTGCAGACTACAAGATAAATGCTACTCAGGGAATAGGAAATCTACAATTTATTGATTGATTTTTTTTTATATATTTTCCAAAATAATTTTTTCCCTGAATGAAAAGGTCAAAATTTGTAATGTCAATAAGTTGAAATTGTGGACTCCAAAATCTAAAAGTTTGCTGTCTAGGAAACGGTAAAAAATTTAAGAAATAAGGCAAAGAATTATAAGTCCCATTCAAAGCATTGCATTCTTTTTACATCCTGTTTACTTTCATTGAAAAGGGGTCACCTGAGTCACTTATGAATTAGCCTAGTGACAGTCGTGCATTTTTAGGGAGCTATGATGGGGATTATCATAAGTGTAAAAATGAAATGAAAATAAGATTATTTGCTGTATCAGTTGTCACAACTGCGTGTCTAACATAGTTGCAGGCTAAAATTACGGTAATGGTAATTTATTATTATTTTGTTAGTTTTGATTTAACTTTTTCCTAAACAACAAAATGTTAGGTTTCACAAATTATTTTGATAAGTGTTAGACAATAAGATAAAAATTGTTTTAGGATTTGGGTTCAAAATATAACAGGAAATATTGAGGCAAAAGAAGAAAATGCTGATCTTTCATCATGTGCTTTTTTTGCTTTGATGTTTTCCTAAGCCTTAATTGCTTGTCACAAGCAATTTCTTCATTATTATACGCCCGAAGGGTCGTATTATGTTATGGCCCCGCTCGTCTGTCTGTCCGTCTGTCTGTCCGTCCGTCCGTTAGCAATTTCTTGTGTGCGCAACTCCTCCTACAGTTTTGATCGGAATTCGATCAAACTTGCCACAATGAATCTCCATGGTGTCTAGTTGTGCATCCCGCTTACGGAATTTAATTAACTCTTTTCGTGCTTGAATTATCTGCCCTTGAATTAAAAAAAATGCCCATTTTCTTGTGTACGCAACTCCTCCTACAGTTTTTAGCTCACCTGAGCACGAAGTGCTCATGGGGAGCTATTGTGGTCACTCACCGTCCGTCCGTCCGTCCGTCTGTCCGTTCACATTTCTTTAAACATCTTCTCCTCCTAAACCATTTGGTCAATTTTGACCAAACTTGGCAGGAATGTTCCTTGGGTGACCCTTTTCAAAACTTGTTCGCGGATTTTTGATTCGTCAAAAAATGTGGGCGTGGCAGGGCGTGGCTTATCGGACTTAGAGAAATCCTAAGAAAATTCTTTAAAAATCAACTATTGGGCCAATTTGAACCTAACTTGGCAGAAATGTTCCTTGGGTGACACTCTTCAAAAATTGTTCGCAAATTCTTGATTCGTCAAAAAAAGTGGGCGTGGCAGGGCGTGGCTTATCGGACTTAGAGAAATCCTAAGAAAATTCTTTAAAAATCAACCATTGGCCCAATTTGAACCAAACTTGGCAGAAATGTTCCTTGGGTGACACTCTTCAAAATTTGTTGGTGAATTTTTGATTTGTCAGGAAAAGTGGGCGTGGCAGGGCGTGGCTTATTGGACTTAGAGAAATCCTAAGAAAATTCTTTAAAAATCAACCATTGGGCCAATTTGAACCAAACTTGGCAGAAATGTTCCTTGGGTGACACTCTTCAAAATTTGTTAGTGAATTTTTGATATGTCAGGAAAAGTGGGCGTGGCAGGGCATGGCTTATCGGACTTAGAGAAATGCTAAGAAAATTCTTTAAAAATCAACTATTGGCCCAATTTGAACCAAACTTGGCAGAAATGTTCCTTGGGTGACACTCTTGAAAATTTGTTGGTGAATTTTTGATTTGTCAGTTAAAGTGGGCGTGGCAGGGCATGACTTATTGGACTTGGAGAAATTCTAAGAAAATTCCTTAAAAATCAACTGTTGGCCCAATTTAAACCAAACTTGGCAGGAATGTTCCTTGGGTGACTCTTTTAAAATTTGTTTATGAATTTTTGATTCGTCAAAAAATGTGGGCGTGGCAGGGAGTGGCTTATCGAACTTAGAGAAATGCTAAGAAAATTCTTTAAAAATCAACCGTTGGCCCATTTTGAACCAAAATTGGCAGTAATGTTCCCTTGGTGACACTCTTCAAAACTTGTTCGCAAATTTTTGATTCATCAGAAAAAGTGGGCGTGGCAGGACATGGCTTCTCTGACTTAGAGAAATCCTAAGAAAATTCTTCAAAAATCAACCGTTGGCCCAATTTGAACCAAACTTAACAGAATTATTCTTTGGGTGACTCTTTTTTAAATTTGTTTGAGGATTTTGATTCGTCAGATAAAGCGGGCGTGGCAGGGCGTGGCTTATCGAAGTTAGAGACACCCTATGAAAATTCTTTAAAAACACATTGGGCCAATTTGAACGAAACTTAGCAAGAATTTTCTTTGAGTGACTTTTAAAAATGCGTACACAAATTTTCTTTGTTGTCTAAAAATGTGGGTGTGGAAGGGCAGTGTTATCAGACTTAGAGAAATCATACGAAAACTCTTAAAAAATGAAGCATTGGGCCAATTTGAACCAAACTTGGCAACAATGTTCCTTGAGTGACCCTTTTCAAAATTTGTTCACGAATTTATGATTTGTACAAAAAAGTGGGCATGTCACAAACTTCTTTCAGGTGAGCGATATATTCTGGCCCTCTTGTTATCAGAATTTCATCAAACTTGTCACAATGAATCTCCATGGTGTCTAGTTGTGCACACCGCTTACGGAATTTAGATAGCTATTTTCGTTCTTGAATTATCTGCCCTTGAATTTAAGAAAAAATGCCCATTTTCTCAAAAATGTCCATTTTCTCCTGTGTGCAACTCCTACAGTTTCAACCAGAATTTAATCAAACTAGCCACAATGAATCTCTATGGTGTCTTGTTGTGCAAACAAAATTTTGATAACTTTTCATGTTTGAATTATCTGCCCTTGAATCGAAAAAATGGCCAATTTTACTGACAAGCCCCTCTCGGGCGTATATGCACCGCTCTGCGAAGCTCTTGTTTTCCACAATGTTTTCCAAAGCCTTTATTTTGTTGGGTGTCCAAAAGCGTCAATGTGTGGGAAAGGGTTAAAAGTGCTACCACTTCTAGAAGAGCTCTACCGCCCTAAATCGCATGCGACTCTAGTATTTGGTTACTTTTTAGCTCACCTGAGCAGCATGCTCAAGGTGAGCTTTTGTGATCACCCTGTGTCCGGCGTGCGTCATGCGTCGTTCGTCGTCAACAATTGCTTTAAACATCTTCTCCTCCTCAACCACTGGGCCAATTCTTTCCAAACTTGGCAGAAATGTTCCTTGGGTGACCCTTCTCAAAACTTGTTCGTGAATTTTTGATTCGTCAAAAATTGTGGGCGTGGCAGGGCGGGGATTATCAGACTTAAAGAAATCATTTGGAAATTCTTCAAAAATCTTCTCCTCCTCAACCACTGGGCCAATTATTTCCAAACTTGGCAGAAATGTTTCTTTGGTGACCCTTTTCAAAACTTGTTCGTGAA
Source organism: Fragum sueziense (assembly GCA_963680895.1). Taxonomy (NCBI): domain Eukaryota; kingdom Metazoa; phylum Mollusca; class Bivalvia; order Cardiida; family Cardiidae; genus Fragum; species Fragum sueziense. Next base: position 5,953,631 of record OY804594.1, on the reverse strand, counting down.
TTTTTGATTCGTCAAAAATTGTGGGCGTGGCAGGGCGGGGCTTATCGGACTTAGAGAAATTATTAGGGAATTCTTCAAAAATCTTCTCCTCCTCAACCACTAGGCCAATTCTTTCCAAACTTGGCAGAAATGTTCCTTGAGTGACCCTTTTCAAAATTTGTTAATGAATTTTTGATTCGTCAAAAATTGTGGGCGTGGCAGGGCGGGGCTTATCGGACTTAGAGAAATCATGTGAAAAATCTTTAAAAATCAATTATCAGGCCAATTTCAATCAAGCTTGGCAGAAATGTCCCTTGAGTGACTGTTTTCAACACATGCTCATGAATTTTTAGTTGGGTGAAAATAGTGGGCAGGCCAGGACGAGGCTTATCAGACTTGGAGAAATCGTAAGATAATTATTCAAAAATCTTCTTCTCCTCAACCATTGGGCTAATTCTTACCAAACTTGAAAGGAATGTTCCTTGGGTGACCCTTTTCAAAACTTGTTCGTGAATTTTTGATTTGTCAAAAATTGTGGGCGGGGCAGGGCGGGGCTTATCAGACTTAAGGACAGATCCTCCATTTATTTCCTACGGTAAGATTTTTTTTATTTTTTCTGTACTGATATTTAAATATATGAGCAGTAAAAAAATGACTTAAAAACTATAGGTCACCAAGCGAATTAAAAAGTTATTGGATTTCAAGGGAGGCTACTCTTGTCTAAAATTGCAAAAATGAGGTGTCACTTAAATACCCACAAAAAAGTGTTCGAAATGACTAGGATTACATAAATAAGTCTTTTTTTGTGTTCGATATGTTTTATTCTGTCTAAATGAGTTCCAATTTTGGAAAATTTAGTGATGATTTTGAAATTTTTAGTAAAAGATTCTTTCAAAAGTAGCTGAAATTGCTCTTTTTTCGCAACGTTTCTGATAATAAAAACAATTCCAGCGGTAAGAATTTTTTCTCTTTTTCTATAGACATAGTGCTTGGTCATACCTACAAAAACAAAAAAAGATAGATATATCAAACCAAGCGTTTTTCTTAGTTATAAGTAAAAATTTGTTTACTTTTTGCAACTCTGTCCGAAATTGTTTCGCTACTTTTATCCATTTTCTTCCTTATTACCAGCTTTAGATAATAAAAAGTGTCATCTTTTGTGTCCATCTGAAGCGGACTAGCTCATAAAGACACCACTTTGCTTTTGTTGCTCCGTTTCCTATCGCTAACGCCACATGTTGAACGCGTAAAAGAAAGCGAAATGTACCATCCGAGTACTATTACACTTTAATTGACCAAACAGAGAAAATTGAAATAAACGAAAAGGGTCTTATCATTTATCGACCAAACATTAACTAAATGTTAAAAAATACATTTGCTGAAAAGACCAATTACTGAAACAGCTTTATTTCGTTATTTAGGATATGCGCAGTAAGTTGCGCAGTAACAACTGGAGGATCTGTCCTTAAAGAAATCTTTAGGTAATTCTTCAAAAATCTTCTCCCCCTCAACCACTTGGCCAATTCTTTCCAAACTTGGCAGAAATGTTAATTGGGTGACCCTTTTCAAAACTTGTTCGTGAATTTTTGATTCGTCAAAAATTGTGGGCGTGGCAGGGCGGGGCTTATCGGACTTAGAGAAATCATGTGAAAAATCTTTAAAAATTAATTATCAGGCCAATTTGAACCAAGCTTGGCAGATTTGTCCCTTGAGTGACTGTTTTCAACACATGCTCATGAATTTTTGATTCGTCAAAAATTGTGGGCGTGGCATTTCAGACTTCGAGAAATCGAAAGATAATTATTCTAAAATCTTCTCCTTCTTAACCACTGGGCTAATTATTACCAAACTTGAAAGGAATGTTCCTTGGGTGACCCTTTTCAAAACTTGTTCATGAATTTTTGATTTGTCAAAAATTGTGGGCGTGGCAGGGCGGGGCTTATCAGACGAGGAGAAATCATGTGAAAAATCTTTAAAAATCAATTATTTGGCCAATTTGAACCAAACATAGCAGGAATGTCCCTTGAGAGACTGTATTCAACACATAATCATGAATTTTTGATTGTGTGAAAAACATCGGCTTACAGGGTGGTGCTTACCAGACTTCAAGAAATCGTTAGATAATTCTTCCAAAACCTTCTTCTCCTTAACCATCAGTCAATTCGTTACCAAACTTGGCAGAAATGATAATTGGGTGACTCGTTACAATATCTGTTCGAGAATTTTTTATTCGTCAAAAAATGTTGTCTTGGCGGGGCAGGGCTTATTGGACTTAACAAATTCATGAGAAAATTCTTTAAAGAAGAAATAATAGGGCTAAGTTGAACCAAACCTTACAGGAATGTACCTTGAGTGACTGTCTTCAATACATGGTTGACAATTTTTGATTAATTGAAAAAAATGTGGGCATGGCAGGGTGGGGCTTGTTGATTTTGAAATGAGTTATGTCCTTTTGTTGAAAATTGGTATTTTTCGCAACATTTACATGTGTTGTTTGGTCTGTTGACTCAGGTGAGCGATATCAGTGCCTTTCAGGCACTCTTGTATGTACATCTACCTACAGTTTAGGTTAAAAAACACACGAAAAAAATACATTTATTGGCAGTGAAAATTCTGCTGAATTTCAAAATAGCTGAACAGCTGTTCATAATTGTATTAGGTAAATTTTGTTAGTTTGGGATCAATATCCGAGTTTGTTGCCTAGTCAGGCTTATTGGAAACCAATATTTATGTTACCTTGAGGGCTTGGCCAGTAGATATATATGGAAACCTTTCCTACATAATCCTTTCCCAAACAAAATAGTTAACCCATTACCAGACAAAATTTCAGTCTGGTCTAAATTCAAAGATATACTTCGTACAACATTTTCAAATGAATGAAATTTTGTATTTCTTGGTCTTTCTTGATAGAAAACATTGCTGGAATTAAAGAAATTACTTTGTCATGAGCTTGTGGGTTGTCAAAAGGCATTACTGTGTAGTAACGGGTTAAAGCTTTGTTAAACTTTGAAGCAAAGGAAGCAAATGAAATGCTTATAATCAGAGTTTCTCCTTATTCCTCAATGTTTTCTATGCTATATTCTGCAAAAGAGCTTTTTCAACACCAATTTAATCACCTATAGCAGATTTTAATTTGAACTGCCCTAAAATGTTGTTGATTGGAAAAGCCAGGGTTAATCCTTTCCCAGACGACAAATATTAGACTTTTTCTAATTGAACATTTTTGCATTTTGCATTTCTGTTTGTCGATGCCAATTCTACAAATTTTTACTGAAACCAAAAGTGTGCATTTACAATATTCTTGTGCTAGGCATTAAAATTAGAGAATCAGATACAAAAGCCTAGCATCAATTTATCAATTATTGACTGTTTTATGTTACATAAAGAGGCAATTGGCTTCTTTATGTGCATTTATTTGATGTTTTATCAGCTTTGTTCTGCATCAGTGCATTTTCATGATATAATAGGTATATTGTAGATGTTTTTTCTTGTTTTAATTCTTTTCAATGAAATTGAATTTAGTTGAACAGGAATTTCTTTTCACCTAGGTAATTATACTTTACTTGTTAAATTAAGTTTTGATTTGGTTTTGTTTTAAAATATTTTTTGTACAATATGATGAGATAAAAACGAAAGATTAGAGAAAGTTTGATGAATCATATTTTGTCTTATTCCAGTCAAATTTAAGTATAAGTGCTCTTGTATACTCCTCACAAAAAGTTAAGCAACAAAAGTAATTCTCTCAATATTTTTTTATACACGCGGAAATGTTTGCACAGATGTGTTATTCGGACAGCCATATCTATGCTTAAACACACTTAAAAGAATACTGAATGTTATCGTCTCCAAAAACAGCTATCACGTGATTAGAACACACTCACCCCCAAAACATGCATGCAAAATGTGTCGCATATACGGATGTCAAACTTGGCATTAGCTCCGTATGTGCTTAAAACGCGTCAATTTGACAACTTTGATGTCATCAACATTTGAATCATGCCAATACGTCACTTGACTCCAATTGAAGTGGCTCAAATTGTTGGAATGCTACAGGGTGGGGCAACCAAGACTGCTGCTGCCATTCACTTTAAATTTCATCGCAGTATTGACTGAAGAGCAATAACCCGATACAATCAAACTGGACAGATGTCAGAGAGACCACGTTCAGGTCGTCTAAGAGTAACAACACCATGTGAAGACCGTTATGTTGCAACCTTAGTCCGTAGGAACTGGCTTACAACGACCAGATCGCTGTAAAATGACCTTCAGAGGGTGTCAGGAAACAGACTTTCCATCCAAACCGTGAGGAACATGTTTCACACAGAAGGTCTAAGGTCCAGGATACCACTTCAACGGATCCAACTTCCCCCAAGACATTGACGGCAAAGATTAATATTGGAACATCAACATCAAAACTGAGGGTCACTCGTTGGCATCACAAACTCTTTAACTGACTCGTCAAGATTCTGCCTTGATTCTAATGATGGCATGACGCGTGTGTGGAGAAACGGTAATGAACGGTTTGTCGACAGTAACATCGCTGAACACGACCAATATGAACGTGGGAGTTTGATGGTCTGGAGAGGTTTCAGGGTTTGCCACAGAACAGAGCTGGTTGTCACCAGAGGAGGTTCAATGACTGGTGTAAGGTGCATTTATGAGATCATCACGCCTGTTATCATCCTTCTGGCACAGTAAACAGACCCAACTGTAATGTTAATGGATGGTAATGCCCGTCCCTATCGCTCTGGAATTGTGACTGAAGTTCTGTGGACCAACAACATCAGACATATAGACTGGCCTGCTACGTCTCTAGACCTTAATTCGATAAAACATACATAGGACATTCTTTGAGGGCGTGTCTATGGTCAGCATGTTTGCCCACAGACACTGGATGAGCAGCAACAGGTCTTGCAGACAGAATGGAGGATCAATCCACAACGGACATTAGACAGGCAAATCTGCTTGATGCCAAGGTGTGTTCGGGCGTGTGTTGGACATCGTAGGGGTCATACCAGGTACTTGATGCTCGGTCATGGTCTGAAGTGGCCGGAAAACAACTTTTTACACATTCTGAACTGCTGGCGAGTGACTTTTTGCACCATTGTTTCGTCGGGACGGTTTTCGAGGATCTGCAACTTCGTTATTGTTTGATGATTTTCCCAATCATTCAACGTAATTTGTGTAATAAGACCCCAACTTTGTATTGTATAAAACATAGATCATTAGATGTGATAAAACACATTTGAGAAAGAAAAACATCTTTGTTGCTTAACTTTTTGTGAGGAGTATATTTAGGACCTAAATGGATATTGTTTAGCAATGTAGATACTCTTTCAAAGCTTTATAAATTAATGCTGTGGATGTTATTTTGGTCAGAATCATCACAATTTTAATCATTATTCAATTTAAAATAAATTATATAATGGTGCAAGTTTACATCCGGTTGCATTTTGATACTTGAAAGATATTTGTACATTTAGTGGTGCATTTCATTGGATACTGGATACTATTTCTAGTACATAGTGCAAAACTACTGTTTGTACAAATTGTAATGGCAATGAATTTTGTTCTAAAAATAGACCGGGTTTACTGTTATGTTTTGAGAAACTGCTGGTGTTGTTATAAAATCTCGCTACTACGGCAACAAGATTTTATATCAACACCCCGGAAATACTGTTATTTGTCCAAAATTATGTCACGCTTACCTGGATAAGATTTTCCCTGTTTGAAAAGCCATTACCCCATCTTATCTTCAGCTCTGCAGTTATATCATAGACTATAAATTTAGTGGTCATTGGTTCAAATCCCAGATTTGCCAAAATCCTCTCCAACAGTGAACGATCGAAAACATTCGGTGGTGGAACTCTCCAATGCCAAATGTTTACGAATGCGTCCCGAATAGGTTCAGATATGTAACGACACCACTCGAAAAGAGCCGATGTTTTATGAAACTCAAAATGGTGACATTACGGGTATTCTACCTCAATCAGTAATATCTAGAGCAATATTCTATTGAGGAAGTAATGGGTTACAGTGAAAGCTATGTCTTGTTCGGAAATTGAAATGGTTGTATCAATCAAGCACTAATGTAGCTCTTTGTGTTTCTTAATGGCTTTTCTGACACTCAAGTCTTCATATTGTATAGAAATATAGAGGTCATAATGTTCCATAATAACACTATCCCAAACATAACCTGGTTTTGAGGGGTATACAAAAATAAAACAAACCTACAAATGTATAGAAACCCTTGAGGGAAAAGGAGAAAATGCTGATAAATCAGCATTTTCTCCTTTTCCCTCAAGGATCTCTTTGCCCTAATTTTTGCTTTTTCTATCTTCAATAACATTTGTTTGAGTGAATCTGAAATGTCTTTCCAACCAACCCAAGTTTTGTTGTTTGGGAAAGAGTTAATAACAGATTCTCTGATGATATTGAGCAGAAATACTTGTTATTTGGTGCCTGTAGTTTGAAGACACTAGCTATTTGTCCAGTACAGGTAGACTGGTCCAAAATTAGAAATGAAATGCAAATAAGAATTAAATTGATTTCAAAGGTAGTCTATTTTTTAGAGCTGAAAATATTTAGTCAAAATGAGAAAATGCTTGTTATAAGCATTTTCTTCTTTTGCCTCGGTATTTTCCAAAGCCTTTGCTATAAGGGATTCTTGTTGGTGTATACAAATTATGATAATGTACATTTACAATAGTTTTGCACTTACACATCAAGCTGTATTTAACCCATTACTGGACAACAATATATTTTAGACTTAGTTATTGCAGACAATCATTTCAAATGAAAGGAATTATAAATTTTAGGCATTTTTGAAACATTTTGAACAGAAAGTTAAGAGATTGTTAGTCACAAACAATTTCTTCGTTTTCCATGTTGAAACCTTTATCTTTTCTCGCATCAAAGGCAACATTATCATTTATGTGGGAATGGGTCTCTTGGAATATCTGCTGAAAAGGATTATAGATTATTGACAGCGTATGAATTATCCATGGATGGTTAAATAGGTTCAATATTTAATGAAGTGTTTTTGTCACGAAAACTAAAACAAATTAGAATTTGATTCAGCAAAAAAAGACAATTTTCAGCTTGATACATTCCACTGTTTTCACCATACATAATGATAGACTATGATAGACCTGGTTAGATTCTAAATCAGGGCTCGAATTTCCACTCGCATGCTCGCAATTTGCTAGTGAAAATTAAAAATTGCTAGTGATTATTTTTGAAGGTAGATATTTCCAGCGAGTGGAAAATTCAACAGAAGAAAATGCGATATCGCTGTAAATTGCACAGGATGAACATTTTGATAAATCGTAATTGTGTTTTAACCACCCATTGTAAGTATCATCATCGCTCGTCTTGTTCTTTTACAGTTTGATATTGGTTTGTTTACGAAATGGATGTCGCTTTATGACGGAAAAGTCGGGCGATATTTGTCAGAATTCTCAGTTCAAGAAGTGGAATTGAATTGTTATAACCCGGGTTCTAAATGCCGGTAACGTCTCGCGCTCGTGGTCACGTTTTTTTATTATGCTATTTATCTGTTTATTCGGTCTTGATTTTCTTATTGATACTTTAATTTTTGTCGTGAATAATTAAAAATAGAAATTATTTTATCCAAATAACACTAAATGATCACATGAAACATTTTCCTGGTAGATACCGGTAACTATGTCCCGTATTTTATTGTTCCTTTTCGACGCTTCAGTTAAACATGATTTACGTCGTAGATAGCTAATTTCAACGTCTGCAAAATGGATAAATTCGTTGTAAAAAGCAAAACAACAAAACGGCATGCAGAAATCGAGTCTTCTGACGAGTAGCCTTCAACCAAAACATGTAATACATCCACAAACATGCAGACAAAAAAACAAAACTGATGGAGGCAAGTGAGAAGACTAGAAAATAGATGCGATATCTAGACCTTGATCTAAAATATGAGAGGCGCCGTTGCGGAGATCATGTGCCGTATCATGCAAATGTTATGCACCACGGAGAATGGCTTCAAGTGTAAGAATCATTGAGACTGCTTTGTAAATTTTGTCATTCAGTTTTAGAAAATCAAAATTCAACCACCAAAAAGTTCAAAATGCACTCGCCAGAAATTATATTCCTAATATATTATAATATTATGACTGTTGCAGACTGCAGGTTTTAATAGTTAATCAATCTGGATAAAATGTTATATTCAGAAGTGCATTTAGATCAAACACTTTGCTAAACAAAACCTGTTTTACGTCCCTAACAAATTGCCAGTGGATTTGCATTTTTATGCTCCCCGAAAAAATTTCGGGGGAGCATATAGTCGCCATGCTGTCCGTCCGTCCGTCCGTCCGTCTGTCCGTCCGTCCGTCCGTCCGTCCGTCCGTGTGTCCGTCCGTCCACAGCCAGATCTCAGCAACCCTTGGGCCAAATTCAATGAAACTTCATATGTGAACTCCCTAGGATAATACCTAGGGACCTTTTTCTCCGTTTCTCGATTTGAGGCTGCGTCATGGAAAAAGGGGCCTTAATGTAAAAATTAGTTTTTCTCTAATTTCTCTTTATCTAATGGGCAGAATTTAATGAAATTTTGTACTTATGTGGCCAATAAGATGTTCTAGACCATATTCTATAAATAATGTGTGTACAAAAAATCTGTCATGGAAAAAGGGGGCTTAATGTATGATAGTTTTTATTTTGTGACAAGCACTTATTCGGGGAGCATAATCCGTCTGTGACGGCTCTTGTTGCTAGTGGTTTCAAAAGCCGCTAGCAAAATTTTGCTAGTCCATTTTTCAACGAAATTCTAGCCCTGTAAATAAACAAAATTTAAACAATTCCAGTAAATGATTTTATTTATCGGACAAGGAAAGTAATACAACATTATAGTCTGTATAATAAAATAACTGTAATTTTCTCTTCAGATGTGAGGAAAAAGATTTGTGCACTGTACCTGACCCAAATATAGACCCAGATATGCCAGAATACAGCAGCACAGAGGAAGACACATCAGACACTGAGCCTGTACAACTACAGCCATTTATACATCAGGTAAGGGGCCACAATATCTGTCCACCAATCTATCCACCAATTTGTCCATCAGTCTGTCCATCTGTTTGTCTGACACAGAGCCAGTACAGCTACAGTCATTTATACACCAGGTAAGGCGCCACAAAACTGTCTGTCTGTCTGTATGTTTGTCTGACACAGAGCCAGTACAACTACAGCCATTTATACATCAGGGAAGGGGCCACAAAATCTGTCCATCAGTCTGTCCATCTGTTTGTCTGACACAGTCAGTACAACTACAGCCATTTATACATCAGGTAAGGGGCCACAATATCTGTCCATCAGTCTGTCCATCAGTCTGTCTGTATGTTTGTCTGACACAGAGCCAGTACAACTACAGCCATTTATACATCAGGTAAGGGGCCACAAAACTGTCCATCAGTCTGTCCATCTGTGTGTCTGTCTGTTTGTCTGACACAGGGCCAGTACAACTACAGCCATTTATACCTCAGGTAAGGGGCCTCAATATCTGTCCACCAATCTGTCCATCAGTCTGTCCATCTGTTTGTCTGACACTGAGCCAGTACAACTACAGCCATTTGTACATCATTTAAGGGGCCACAATATCTGTCCATCAGTCTGTCCATCTGTTTGTCTGCTGTTTGTCTGACACTGAGCCAGTACAACTACAGACATTTATACATCAGGTAAGGGGCCACAATATCTGTCCATCAGTCTGTCCATCTGTTTGTCTGACACAGAGCCAGTACAACTACAGACATTTATACATCAGGTAAGGGGCCTCAATATCTGTCCACCAATCTGTCCATCAGTCTGTCCATCTGTTTGTCTGACACTGAGCCAGTACAACTACAGCCATTTATACACCAGGTAAGGGGCCACAATATCTGTCCACCAATCTGCCTGTCTGTCTGTTTGTCTGACACAGAGCCAGTACAACTACAGCCATTTATACATCAGGTAAGGGGCCACAATATATATCCATCAGTCTGTCCATCTGCCTGTCCATCTGTTTGTCTGGCACCGAGCCAGTACAACTACAGCCATTTATACATCAGGTAAGGGGCCACAATATCTGTCCACCAATCTGTCTGTCTGTTTGTCTGACACAGCCAGTATAACTACAGCCATTTATACATCAGGTAAGGGGCCACAATATCTGTCCACCAATCTGTCCATCAGTCTGACCATCTGTTTGTCTGACACAGAGCCAGTACAACTACAGCCATTTATACACCAGGTAAGGGGCCACAATATATATCCATCAGTCTGTCCATCTGTTTGTCTGGCACCGAGCCAGTACAACTACAGCCATTTATACATCAGGTAAGGGGCCACAATATCTGTCCATTAATCTGTCTGTCTGTTTGTCTGACACAGCCAGTACAACTACAGCCATTTATACATCAGGTAAGGGGCCACAATATCTGTCCACCAATCTGTCTCTCTGTCTGTCTGACACAGTCTGTACAACTACAGCCATTTATACATCAGGTAAGGGGCCTCAATATCTGTCCATCAGTCTGTCTCTCTGTCTGTCTGACACAGTCAGTACAACTACAGCCATTTATACATCAGGTAAGGGGCCACAATATCTGTCCATCAGTCTGTCTCTCTGTCTGTCTGACACAGTCAGTACAACTACAGCCATTTATACATCAGGTAAGGGGCCACAATATCTGTCCATCAGTTTGTCCATCTGTTTGTATGACACAGTCATTACAACTACAGCCATTTATACATCAGGTAAGGGGCCTCAATATCTGTCCATCAGTTTGTCTGACACAGTCTGTACAACTACAGCCATTTATACACCAGGTAAGGGGCCTCAATATCTGTCCATCAGTCTGTCCATCTGTTTGTATGACACAGTCTGTACAACTACAGCCATTTATACACCAGGTAAGGGGCCTCAATATCTGTCCATCAGTCTGTCCATCTGTCTGTCTGACACAGTCAGTACAACTACAGCCATTTATACATCAGGTAAGGGGCCTCAATATCTGTCCATCAGTCTGTCCATCTGTTTGTATGACACAGTCAGTACAACTACAGCCATTTATACATCAGGTAAGGGGCCTCAATATCTGTCCATCAGTTTGTCTGATACAGAGCCAGTACAACTACAGCCATTTATACATCAGGTAAGGGGCCACAATATCTGTCCATCAGTCTGTCTCTCTGTCTGTCTGACACAGTCTGTACAACTACAGCCATTTATACACCAGGTAAGGGGCCTCAATATCTGTCCATCAGTCTGTCCATCTGTCTGACACAGTCTGTACAACTACAGCCATTTATACATCAGGTAAGGGGCCTCAATATCTGTCCATCAGTCTGTCCATCTGTTTGTCTGACACAGCCAGTACAACTACAGCCATTTATACATCAGGTAAAGAGCCACAATATCTGTCCATCAGTCTGTCCATCTGTTTGTATGACACAGTCAGTACAACTACAGCCATTTATACATCAGGTAAGGGGCCACAATATCTGTCCATCAGTCTGTCCATCTGTTTGTATGACACAGTCAGTACAACTACAGCCATTTATACATCAGGTAAGGGGCCTCAATATCTGTCCATCAGTCTGTCTCTCTGTCTGTCTGACACAGTCAGTACAACTACAGCCATTTATACATCAGGTAAGGGGCCACAATATCTGTCCATCAGTCTGTCCATCTGTTTGTCTGACACAGTCTGTACAACTACAGCCATTTATACACCAGGTAAGGGGCCTCAATATCTGTCCATCAGTCTGTCCATCTGTTTGTCTGACACAGTCTGTACAACTACAGCCATTTATACACCAGGTAAGGGGCCTCAATATCTGTCCATCAGTCTGTCCATCAGTTTGTATGACACAGTCTGTACAACTACAGCCATTTATACACCAGGTAAGGGGCCTCAATATCTGTCCATCAGTCTGTCCATCTGTTTGTATGACACAGTCAGTACAACTACAGCCATTTATACATCAGGTAAGGGGCCTCAATATCTGTCCATCAGTCTGTCTCTCTGTCTGTCTGACACAGTCTGTACAACTACAGCCATTTATACATCAGGTAAGGGGCCACTATATCTGTCCATCAGTCTGTCCATCTGTTTGTATGACACAGTCAGTACAACTACAGCCATTTATACATCAGGTAAGGGGCCTCAATATCTGTCCATCAGTCTGTCTCTCTGTCTGTCTGACACAGTCTCTACAACTACAGCCATTTATACATCAGGTAAGGGGCCACTATATCTGTCCATCAGTCTGTCCATCTGTTTGTATGACACAGTCAGTACAACTACAGCCATTTATACATCAGGTAAGGGGCCACAATATCTGTCCATCAGTCTGTCCATCTGTTTGTCTGACACAGCCAGTATAACTACAGCCATTTATACCTCAGGTAAGGGGCCTCAATATCTGCCCATCAGTCTGTCCATCAGTCTGTCCATCTGTTTGTCTGACACAGAGCCAGTACAACTACAGCCATTTATACATCAGGTAAGGGGCCACAATATCTGTCCATCAGTCTGTCTCTCTGTCTGTCTGACACAGTCTGTACAACTACAGCCATTTATACACCAGGTAAGGGGCCTCAATATCTGTCCATCAGTCTGTCCATCTGTTTGTATGACACAGTCAGTACAACTACAGCCATTTATACATCAGGTAAGGGGCCTCAATATCTGTCCATCAGTCTGTCTCTCTGTCTGTCTGACACAGTTAGTACAACTACAGCCATTTATACATCAGGTAAGGGGCCTCAATATCTGTCCATCAGTCTGTCTCTCTGTCTGTCTGACACAGTTAGTACAACTACAGCCATTTATACATCAGGTAAGGGGCCACAATATCTGTCCATCAGTCTGTCCATCTGTTTGTATGACACAGTCAGTACAACTACAGCCATTTATACATCAGGTAAGGGGCCTCAATATCTGTCCATCAGTCTGTCCATCTGTCTGTCTGACACAGTCAGTACAACTACAGCCATTTATACATCAGGTAAGGGGCCTCAATATCTGTCCATCAGTCTGTCCATCTGTTTGTATGACACAGTCAGTACAACTACAGCCATTTATACATCAGGTAAGGGGCCTCAATATCTGTCCATCAGTCTGTCCATCTGTTTGTATGACACAGTCAGTACAACTACAGCCATTTATACATCAGGTAAGGGGCCACAATATCTGTCCATCAGTCTGTCTCTCTGTCTGTCTGACACAGTCTGTACAACTACAGCCATTTATACATCAGGTAAAGAGCCACAATATCTGTCCATCAGTCTGTCCATCTGTTTGTATGACACAGTCAGTACAACTACAGCCATTTATACATCAGGTAAGGGGCCTCAATATCTGTCCATCAGTCTGTCTCTCTGTCTGTCTGACACAGTCAGTACAACTACAGCCATTTATACATCAGGTAAGGGGCCACAATATCTGTCCATCAGTCTGTCTCTCTGTCTGTCTGACACAGTCTGTACAACTACAGCCATTTATACATCAGGTAAGGGGCCTCAATATCTGTCCATCAGTCTGTCCATCTGTTTGTATGACACAGTCAGTACAACTACAGCCATTTATACATCAGGTAAGGGTCCACAATATCTGTCCATCAGTCTGTCCATCTGTTTGTCCGACACAGAGCCAGAACAACTACAGCCATTTATACATCAGGTAAAGAGCCACAATATCTGTCCATCAGTCTGTCCATCTGTTTGTATGACACAGTCAGTACAACTACAGCCATTTATACATCAGGTAAGGGGCCTCAATATCTGTCCACCAATCTGTCCATCAGTCTGTCCATCTGTTTGTCTGACACAGAGCCAGAACAACTACAGCCATTTATACATCAGGTAAAGAGCCACAATATCTGTCCATCAGTCTGTCCATCTGTTTTTCGACACAGTCAGTACAACTACAGCCATTTATACATCAGGTAAGGGGCCACAATATCTGTCCATCAGTCTGTCTCTCTGTCTGTCTGACACAGTCAGTACAACTACAGCCATTTATACATCAGGTAAGGGGCCACAATATCTGTCCATCAGTCTGTCTCTCTGTCTGTCTGACACAGTCAGTACAACTACAGCCATTTATACATCAGGTAAGGGGCCACAATATCTGTCCATCAGTCTGTCTCTCTGTCTGTCTGACACAGTCAGTACAACTACAGCCATTTATACATCAGGTAAGGGGCCACAATATCTGTCCATCAGTCTGTCCATCTGTTTGTCTGACACAGTCTGTACAACTACAGCCATTTATACATCATTTAAGGGGCCTCAATATCTGTCCATCAGTCTGTCCATCTGTTTGTATGACACAGTCAGTACAACTACAGCCATTTATACATCAGGTAAGGGGCCTCAATATCTGTCCATCAGTCTGTCCATCTGTTTGTCTGACACAGAGCCAGTACAACTACAGCCATTTATACATCAGGTAAGGGGCCACAATATCTGACCATCAGTCTGTCCATCTGTCTGTCTGTATGTTTGTCTGACACAGAGCCAGTACAACTACAGCCATTTATACATCAGGTAAGGGGCCACAAAACTGTCCATCAGTCTGTCCATCTGTTTGTCTGACACTGAGCCATTACAACTACAGCCATTTATACATCAGGTAAGGGGCCACAATATCTGTCCATCAGTCTGTCCATCAGTCTGTCCATCTGTTTGTCTGACACAGTCAGTACAACTACAGCCATTTATACATCAGGTAAGGGGCCTCAATATCTGTCCATCAGTCTGTCTCTCTGTCTGTCTGACACAGTCTGTACAACTACAGCCATTTATACATCAGGTAAGGGGCCACAATATCTGTCCATCAGTCTGTCTCTCTGTCTGTCTGACACAGTCTCAGTACAACTACAGCCATTTATACATCAGGTAAGGGGCCATAATATATATCCATCAGTCTGTCCATCAGTCTGTCCATATGTATGTCTGACTCATAGCCAATACAACCACAGTCATCTGCACATCAGGTAAGGGACCACAATATCTGTTTTCCTCTCTGTCTGTCAGACAGAGGTAGTACAACAACAAGCATGTATAAATGTCTCCTACTGACTCAATATTATCTATTCTTATGTTATAAGAATATATCTATCTATATTATTTGTAATTCTTATCTTCACCAACTTCATCAACTTTTGCAAGGGCTATCATGTTGGATTTGTTCAATCCTTTCCATTAGGTAAAGGGTCAAAATACTTTTAAGTTTCTCTCGTCAGCACTTCCCAGCATAGTTTTGGCAAGCATATGCACTTCCCTTGTTGGCCGTCACACGGTAATCTTGTTTTGATGTGAGACCATGATAGTGTCTTGAGTGGTAATGCCTGTAGAATAATATTGCCTACTAAATATGCTCGCTATATTCTCAGCATTGCAAACATAATTGAGCTGAGATATGGAAAAAGGAACCTTTTGATCATTAAAAAAACCTGATTAGTCGGGAGTGAAATGCAGTCATGATAGAACATAGCAACTGATGAAACTGGATGAAGACTTTCTAAATATGTTATTTCCAAGGCCAAAGTTAAGGCCAAACCACATGTTGTGAGTACTCATTTGAATCATCTCAAGACATTTCCAATGAGTACCTACAAAATAGGGTTTAAAGGATAATGAATGTAATTTTGTATTTTGAAAAGCCAAACTCTTATCTGTAGCTCTATAGAATGTATGCCTAATTGCAGTCTACTCATGAGTGACCTAAACTGGTTGTTGAAAGTTGCTATAGGTCACAAAGAAGCTATAAGAGTACATGGATCTTGATCAGTCTATAGATACATATGCACAGTCTGTACATATGTACAGGCTTATGTGTATCCATTTTAGTATAATATTCCATAAGGTCCTTTTCTCAAGTTCCCAGTTCATATGACTGTATTGCATTAGATTGCCCCAATAAAAGGACAAAATCTCTTGCATAAAGTAGGAGATGAAACACATCCTTCATTGCTGAGGGATAAAGCGATAATTGTGATTTAATCACATGATACATTTGCTTGAATTGATTATAGCCAGGCCGACAATCATTATTCCTAATGTTTCTGTCAATATCTCCCTGATACAGATTTTATGTAACCATTTAATTGTCATTGTATTGTTTTATTCCATTACCAGATGGAAAAAAATGGATTGTTCCAATTTGAAATGTGTTGCAGATGAAAGTTCAGGTTGAGGAATATTTTTTGAAAATTTTGCATTTTTGGTTAGAAAACATTATGGAAAATGAAGAAATTGCTTGTCACAATGATAAAAATAATAATATTGTGGCAATCCATTCTCTAAAAGCCTTTCCAAAACCATCAACTTGTATGCCCATCTATTGTCCAAATGGGAAAGAGTTGCAGTAGACAAAACAACTTTTAAGGTGTTTCACTCCTAATGAGATTCATGCAACGTTAGAATTATGCAGGTCATGGCGTAAACATTCCTTGTTGGAATGTTCCATTGCCAAATGTTTAATGACTCCAGGATAGTTTGAATATGTAATAAATTATAAGGATGTTGCAAGAAAATTTTGACTTCACCGAAATTTCTGTAGGAGTGGACTACCTTAAGATGTATTTTTTACATAATTATAGTAGCATGGAAATAATGATAATAGCCCTACTGTTATAACAATTGGCTTATAATAATTGACATACATACATTGGATTAATGTAGTGAATTATAATTGCCTTGTTCATTTCATAGGTTGGAGGCCATAGCTGCGTACTACGATTTAACGAGACAACATTATGTAAACCCTTGATAACACGAGAACTATTGTTTTATGAGTCCATGCCGCTGGAGCTGAAAGGTTTTATACCAGATTACAGAGGTGAGTGGAAATCGGGTCCGAGTTTTACTAACAATCTTACGAACATGTTTTTGTGTAAACTGTGTAACATGACGTCTGATTAAGAAGTCAGATTTGACCAATCAGGTGTGCTGTTACAAGCAATTACGCAAAAAATTGATTGTATGTTTGGTAGTAAAACAGGGCCTTTGGGTTTTGACTGGGCTTTTCAAAGCTGGAATCTGAAAAAGATACAATGTTGCATGTGAGACCAACATGTATCTTGATCAGACTGTGTATGCACACAGTCTGATCAAGATCCATGTTGTTCTCTTATAGCTCCTTCATGACCTGTAGAAGCTAATTCAATGTATTCTAAAAGCCTCTAAGCTGCAGCAATGTTGCAGTTGGTAGCACATTAGGCTCTCACTCATGCTCTTGCTTTTGAGGTTCCAGGTTAGATCCCCGGCCACATCAAACATCCTTTCTGACTTTTCTCTCCCACCAATGATTGGATGATTGTAAACCTATATGGGCAAGCAGCTGGAGGCTCTGAAAGGATGTTGTGGTTGAACTTGTGACAGAAATCCATGGGTAGGTCCTCCAGCTGCCTCAATATAACAGTAGGAGTTAGGCATTGCACCAATTTAATTCGAAAGCCTCTACTCTTTGGACATTGAAACCAGCTAATGAATGTAAAAAGGTTTACATTGCATCTATCATTTAAAATAACATCAGGTTGGTCTATCATTGAGAATAAACTTGTTTCTGTGTGAGAAATATGTGCTGATTGGCAATAAAATGGCAATGAACTGCAATTACTGCACTAACCTCAGACCTGCAGACATGCAACCCTTTCTCAAACAACCATTCAATCAGTGTTGAATCTAGCTTTACCATCCAGGGGGCCCTACGGGCCAACAGCTCTTGGTCGAGGGGGTCATCCAACTCAAATACTGTGAGAAATTAGTGAATAACTAAATGTATCAAGAATGTATTATATGGTAATAGGCCTTTAGACACAGTAAAGACATTATTTGCATGTTTTCATTCAGAAAATACTTCATAATGTATTGAGAAAAGAGTGTCATTTGGGCCCAGACTTGGTTCTGAAGGGGGTCATTTTCGATTTTAGGGGGTCAACTTGGCCATGGCCCCCCTCTAGATTCAACACTGTTCAATTTGCATTGTTAGTGATTTTAAGTTTTTTAACAGGAAATGTTTTGGAAAACACTGAGGGAAAAGCAGAAAATGGTCAGCATTTTCTGCTTTTCCCTCAATGTTCTCTGTATTATAACATACCATATGTGATGTATTGAAAGCCCCTTTCTTTAGTAATGTTATGTCTTGTCTTTAGCAAATATTTATGATTTGGTCTTTTTGAAAGATTTTTGTTTGAGAAAGGATTAATTCTGCAGCTGCAGACAGACATAATGAGTTAAACAAATCTTTCACTGAAACAAAACTCCTAGAAAAATCAACATCTTTTGCTTCCAACCTATGAAATAATACTTAGCCTTTTTCTGAACAACACCAAGTTTTAATGTTCTTATTGGAAATCTCTTCAGAAAATGTAACCAAGAAGATTCAAATGAATACTCACAACATAGGGCTTGAGTTTGAAATAACAAATTTATAGAATGTCTTTACTCTCTCTTTTATCTGTTGCTCCAAGAAATCTCCTTTGATTTTCTGATGAAAAGCTACTTTTCTGCTGTGAAATACTTTCTGTATGATTGGTAATGAAACTGACTTAGCTTCCTGCAGCTAGACCTTTTGACAGGCTAATTGATTTTACAGGTATAATGAAAATAATTACCTGTGAACAGGCAAACGTAGGAAACAAAGGCTGGGGAAAAAACCAAAATGATTATTTTCGGAAATGCCTGCTTATCTTTTGATTAACTAATCAAATATTTTCTTTAGTGACAGTTCAATATTGAAACTTAATTTCAAATAAAAATTGAAATATTTCCTTAACAAGCCAAAGTTTTAATATCCTTGAGGAAGAAATATTTAGAAACTGTTCATGTGAAAATAAAAGGAATGAAAAAATTGAATTCTTTTCACTTAAGGTTAAGACTTCTTCAGATTCTATAGATAGCGTAAGATATGCTGAGGACAAAATTTTGCAGTTCTGTAAAATTATTGTTTGTTTAAATGTATCATATCTATGTAATATGGTTTTTCCAAAGCTTTCTTGACTATTGTTTTCAATACCTGGATTAACAGTTATTGTTTAACCCTTTCCCAAACAAGAACTGGTTTTGACGTCCCTAATAGAACAGGCTTGTGAAAACATTGAAACAAAAGAAGAAATTGCTGATAACCAGCAGTTTCTCCTTTTGTCTCAACATTTTCTATGTCATATTTTACACATATTCTATCTTTAATAACATCCATTTTGTCATATGTGGCAGTTTTTGAAGTGGATCACCATAAAATTTTGTCGTTTGGGAAAGGGTTAAGAAAAATTTTCTAGGAAAGGGTTAACCCTTTCTCAAAGAAGACCTGTGTTTGACATCCCTAATACAATAGGCTTCGTAAAATATTGAGGCAAAAGACAAAAATGCTGATAATCAGCAATTTCTCTTCTTTTGTCTCAAAATTTTCTTGGCTATATAGTACACAAATCCTGCATTTGTTCACAAGTATTTGACCATTTGCAGCAGCTTTCAAATCAGATCACCCCAAATTTTTGCCATTTGGGAAAGGGTTAAATGAAGAATGGTGATTGATAATAGAGCACATTGTATGTCATAAAGCCAGGTCTTCAGACAGGTTAACCCTTTCCCAAACAAGACCTTGTTTTGACGTCTCTAAGAAAGGAGGCTTTGGGAAAAGATTGAGGCAAAAGAAGAAACTGCTGATAACCAGCAGTTTCTTCTTTTGCCTCAATATTTTCTGAGCTTTTTCATACACTAATTCTACCTTTATCACCATATATTTTGTCGTTTCAAGCAAGCCTCAAATTGAGCCACCCTAACATTTTGTCGTTTGGGAAAGGGTTAATTTGTTCTACAGAAACAGGATTCTCTGTATACTCTAGCACAGGTGAAAGTTTATCATGAAAAAGACTCCTATCAATATTCATGCCAAGACAAAAACAAGTGGGTTATTTTTAGCTCCACTGGCCGCAGGCCAGCGGGCTATTGTCATGGCGTTGTGTCCGTCGTGCGTGCGTCCGTCCGTCCGTCCGTTAACTTTTTCTTTAAACATCTTCTCCTCTTATACCATCGGGCCAATTTTGACCAAACTTCTCCTCTTATACCATCGGGCCAATTTTGACCGAACTTGGCAGGAATGTTCCTTGGGTGACCCTTCTCAAAACTTGTTCGCGAATTTTTGATTCGTCAAAAAATGTGGGCGTGGCAGGGAGAAAGGGGCTTATCAGACTTAGAGAAATCAAGAAAATTCTTTAAAAATCAACCATTGGGCCAATTTGAACCAAACCTGGCAGGAATGTGCCTTGAGTCTTTCTTTTCAAAATTTGTTCACAAATTTTTACATTTGTCAAAAAATGTGGCCGTGGCAGGGAGAAAGAGGCTTATCAGACTTAAAGAAATCATAAGAAAATTCTTTAAAAATCAACCATTGGGCCAATTTGAGCCAAACCTGGCAGGAATGTGCCTTGAGTCATTCTTTTCAAAATGTGTTCACAAATTCTTACATTTGTCAAAAAATGTGGCCGTTGCGGGGAGGAAGGGGCTTATCAGACTTAAAGAAATCATAAGAAAATTCTTTAAAAATCAACCATAGGGCCAATTTCAACCAGACTTTGCAGGAATGTTCTTTGAGTCTCTCTTTTCAAAATTTATTCACATTTTTTTACATTTGTCAAAAAATGTGGCCATGACAGGGAGGAAGGGGCTTATCAGACTTAAAGAAATCATAAGAAAATTCTTAAAAAAATCAACCTGCAGTGTGCCCAATTGAACCAAACTTTGCAGGAATGAGCCTTTAGTCGTTCTTTTTAAAATTTGTTCACAAATTCTTTAAAAATCAACCATAAGGCCAATTTTAACCAGACTTTGTAAGAATGTTCTTTGAGTCTCTCTTCAAAATTTATTCACAAATATCAAGATTTGGCTGCCGCTGTGTAAGGCTTACAAGAAATCGTGGGATAATTCTTCCACTTTAACCAGTGGAGCGATTCAGGCCCTCCTGGGCCTCTTGTTTTGGTTCAGTAAGAAAAATGTTTACGTCATTGGTTTGAACCCCGCTTGCATGATTGATCATAATAACAGTTTGAAGCCGAAATAAGATTCTTTGTATACTCAGGCCCAAGTGAAAGTATGTCATGAAAAATATGCCATCAAATCATACCAAGACAAAAACAAGTGGGTTATTTTTTGGTTCAATGAGAGAAATCTTTAGGTTTTTGGTTCGAGTCCTGCTTGCACCACTTATCAGATAATTAGATGGTTATGTTCCCATAAGTTTAGTAAATGTGTACTCCCTCTGACAAGGTCTGAAAATCTGTATGAAAAAAATCTGCCAGACAGAAGAACCAAATAAGTTTATGCATTTCCACCTAGTGATGCTTTTTGATGCCCATCAAGAAAAATTCTCTGGAAAATATTATGGAAAATGAAGAAATTGCTTGTTACAAGCAATTTCATCATTTTCCATAATGTTTGTCCAATCCTTTTCCATCAGGAGCATCAAAATGTGTCTTTATGTGGTAATGTGAACTGAAAAATTGTTGAAACTGGTATAAAACGGGCCACAGACAAAACAATTTTCATCAATCTGTTGACCTTGGGTTTCTAAAGAGATTTTTCCTCGCTTGACCTTACCGCTATAGATTGGAGTTGGACATAAAGGTCAGAAGGCTATTGAGTATGAAACTATTATAAGACCTCTGTTGTGGTTATTCATAAAGAACATTTCCTTTCTACCACATGATGAAAGAAACTTCATCGCTTTTCAACAAAAACCTCGTAAATGTAGTTAATTTAAAGGGGGAATAACACTTAACATCTTGCAAATTTTCCGAGAACTTCGTACAAAAAAATAAATATATATTATTAAAATATGGTCTTTAAATTGCATATATGCCAAATCTTAGCTTTCTACCTTGTGTATTGGCTTAGATGTCGACGGATTTAAAACCCCATGATTTTTTGTCGGGGGGATAAAAATTATAATAATAAAACATATGGGGTTTTAAATCCGTCAACATCCTAGCCAATACACAAGATAGAAAGCTAAGATTTGGCATAGATGCAATTTAAAGGCCATATTTTCATAATATATATTTATTTTTTGCACAAAGTTCTCTGAAAATTTGTAAGATGTTAAGTGTTATTCCCCCTTTAAGCGATAGTTATGAGGTTTTTGTTGAAAAGCAGCAAAAATAATTCCTCTGATCAAAAGACTGCCTGTTTGTATCATTAATAAAAGATTAGAAGATGTTTCTGTTATATTAGAAGGCTTGTAAGGACATACATATAATTCAAATGATCAAAGAGTATAATAAGAAACAAGCAAGAGTGTAGAAATTGGCACAAACAAATCTTTGAAAAGCTACTTCTCTCACATGCCAGTATTCAGGTTAAACTTGCATTATCACTGGTGGTGAACTCGGCCAAAGCGAGGGACGTTTTTCGCTACAACAAGGTATAAATAATATATATATAAAAAAAATATAAATAAATAATTTTAAATGTGAGTTTAAAGATCAGTTTTTGTAATGACAATGAATTTGTTCTAAACATAGACGGGGTTTACCATTACGTATTGACAAACCGTCGGTGTTGTTATAAAATCTTGTAACTATGGCTTTATTGAAGCTGTACTTACGAGATTTTATAACAACACCGACGGAATACATTGTTTGCGGAAAAAACGTGCCTCGCTTTTGCCAAGTTCACCACCAATGATTATTATTTATTTTGAATTGACTTGATTTGATTGTTAGTCCTAGTATCCCATGTCTATAACACGATGGGGATGGTGCATGATGGGATGGATAACGAATAAGGACAAAATAATCTCGATTCTGGTAAGAATTTTTACAATAACTTCCTTATTTGTGCGTCAATTTTCAAAAGGTTTGTTGCATGTACCCCGCCTTACCGCGCTCTTTCATCGGATGTATGACTTATTAGATAACTTGTGGTACTTTTTCCAAAATATTGTCCCAACCGACCAGAAAGCGAAATGGTAACGACTACGGCCAAATTAACCACGCTTCAGGTAAGCATTTGTGCAATAACTTTTTTATTTTAGCGTCAATTTTCATGCAGTTTGTTGCATGTATTCCGTCTTACTGAGCCCTTTTCTCAGATGTATTACTTATCGGGAAACTCCTTGTACTTTTCTCAAAAATCGATCCCAACCGACTAGAAAAATGACCTGGATTTTCTGTCGTTTTTCTGATCGGTTGGGATCAATATTTGGACAAAGTGCAAAGATTCTACAATCAAGTCATATGTCTGAGGAAAGAGCTCAGTAATGCGGGGTACATGCAACAAACCGCTTGAAAATTGACGCAGAAATAAGAAAATTATTGCACAATTTCTTACCTAAAGCGAGGCAAATATGTCCGTATTCGTTATCCATCCCATCATGCACAATCCCCACCGTGTATAATAAACATTTTAGTCACAAGATGACACACAAATTGAACAAGCATGCATGACAAAGATATGCCCTTATGTTTGTTTCAAGTTATTCATTTATTTACACCAATTAACCCTGCATTATTAACAATTAGAGCCACAGGTAAAAGGGGTTAACAAATTTTTGTGCCCCTTTATCGAGGGATCGGGGGCATATTGATTTACTTGTGTCTGTCTGTCTGTCTGTCCGAAAACTTAGTCTGTCTGTCTGTCCGAAAACTTAACATTTGCCTTTTTAGTCCCCTACCGGTGTTCACACCGGAGGGGACTATAGGTTTGCCCTCCGTCTGTCCATCCGTCCATCCGTCCGTCTGTCCGTGCGTCCGTCTGTCCGTCCGTCCGTCTGTCCGCTCAAATCTGGATCCCGCGATAACTTAATAACTAAGCAAGCGTTTTTGATGAAAGTTGGTATATGACTAGATGGCAATGTGTAGATTATGCACATCATTTTATTTTTGTTTTTCGACTTAAATTGAGGTTGCTATGGTTACAGAAATAGTGAAAATATGGCCAGAAATGGGATCCTGCGATAAGATAATAACTAAGGAAGCTAGTTTGATGAGACTTGGTATATGACTATATGGCAATGTGTAGATTATGCACATCATTTTATTTTTGTTTTTAGACTAAAATTGTTGTTGCTATGGTTACGGAAATAGTGAAAATATGGCAAAAAATATTGGATCCTGTGATAAGTTAATAAGTAAGCAAGCTAATTTGATGAGACTTGGTATATGACTAGATGGCAATGTGTAGATTATGCACATCATTTTATCTTTGTTCTTTGACGAAAAGTGTGGTTGCTGTGGTAACTGAAATAGTGAAAATATGGCAAAAAATGGATTCTGCAACTTAATCTATTATTGACTTGTGTCTGTCTGTCTGTCTGTCCGAAAACTTAGTCTGTCTGTCTGTCCGAAAACTTAACATTTGCCTTTTTAGTCCCCTACCGGTGTTCACACCGGAGGGGACTATAGGTTTGCCCTCCGTCTGTCCATCCGTCCATCCGTCCGTCTGTCCGTGCGTCCGTCTGTCCGTCTGTCCGTCCGTCCGTCTGTCCGCTCAAATCTGGATCCCGCGATAACTTAATAACTAAGCAAGCGTTTTTGATGAAAGTTGGTATATGACTAGATGGCAATGTGTAGATTATGCACATCATTTTATTTTTGTTTTTCGACTTAAATTGAGGTTGCTATGGTTACAGAAATATTGAAAATATGGCCAGAAATGGGATCCTGCGATAAGATAATAACTAAGGAAGCTAGTTTGATGAGACTTGGTATATGACTATATGGCAATGTGTAGATTATGCACATCATTTTATTTTTGTTTTTAGACTAAAATTGTTGTTGCTATGGTTACGGAAATAGTGAAAATATGGCAAAAAATATTGGATCCTGTGATAAGTTAATAAGTAAGCAAGCTAATTTGATGAGACTTGGTATATGACTAGATGGCAATGTGTAGATTATGCACATCATTTTATCTTTGTTCTTTGACGAAAAGTGTGGTTGCTGTGGTAACTGAAATAGTGAAAATATGGCAAAAAATGGATTCTGCAACTTAATCTATTATTGATTACCATATTGAGTCAATGTGAAGCCGGTAGGGGACTTTATGTGTTGCATACAACACCAGATACTTGTCTCCAAAAGTATTTGACATACAAAGTTCAAATTTGGTACACAACTTCCTTTCACTGATATCTATCTGTTCCATGCAATTTGACTTTTCTCTAGGTCATCTATTATGGTTAACCCTTCTCAACCCTTTACTCTACGAAAACTTAACATTTTACAGAAATGGCCAATTCGGGGGCATTTGTGTATCACCAACACATCTTGTTCAACATGAAACAGTTAGCAAACCATATGGTGTTGAGTAAAAGTTTAAGCCCTATGTTGTTGGTTTTTGGTAGAAAAAGCAGCTTATTATTTTCCTTTTTTTTACCCTTTTGAAATGAGACTCATTGCATACATGAACATAGCCATATTAAAGTAAACATAATTATTCCTGGGTTACAGGCCTATGTTTACCTTGATCAAGACAATAATCTCAAGCTGTGATTCCATATTTAGTTAAGACAGCAGTTTTATGGATCATAATCTGACATTTATTGCTTGTTTCACCCTATCACAAACAACAAAATGTTAGACTACACAAACTTTAGTTGTTGGCAAATTTAGCATTATCAAATATATTATCTAAATTGGATCATACAAAGCATAAGAAGAAAGAAAAGAAGAATAATGATGTTAATCAGCACATTCTTCGTCCTATAAAACAAAAAAACAAACAAACGGAGCAATGACATAGTCTTAATTTACAAACATGAACATGCACAGTTCGGGGCAGTCCCTAAAATTCGTGAAAAAAGGCTTATCAAAGTGATTTTTTAAGCGCCTGCGCAGTCCGTCTCTCTCTCTTCCCCTCCTTTAAAAACAACCATGGATCGTGCTGGAAAAAATGAACAACAGAATACTAGGCTTAACCTTGACATTGAGCAAATTATCTCAGTTATTGCTATGTATTTTGGTCAAGGCCACAGTTTTATGTTATCTGTGACATTTACTGCTTGCTACATAATTATAGAACATTATCACTTCCAGTTAATTTTCTTATGTTATCCATTTTCCTCACAAATAATGCATCTTGACCTTCATCCACACAATACATGAATAGCTAGTTCGGAGCTAGTTTTGAATTTCATAAGAGAAAGGTTTCTTGAAAAGATTAAGAGAAAAAGAAGAAAATTGATGCTGCACATTCTCCATTTTCCAAAATATGTTCTGAGCTATTCTCCCTTTATCAGTATCTATTAATTTTCTCCTAGTCAAAATGTTTCCTTGTGGATAGAGTGAATTTGAACCATACATGACACTGTGAGCTCTCATTATAAAATAAAGATATCATTAATATCTAGTCCAAGTTCAGGTGAAGAGTACTTCAAAAGTGAAACAAATATTTACCTTTACTCTTTTTCCAAACAATAAAGAATTAATTTTATGTGGTCCAATTTGAAAACTGTCGCAGAAGACAAAAATGGAAGTTGAGAATGATTTCAATATGAAGAATTTGCCATCAGCTAACAGAAACACTGATGGAATTAGTTAACTCATTCCCAAATAGTGCAATCTTTTGATGTACCCCATTAAATATCTAGGGAAAACTTTGAAGCAAAAGAAAGAAATGCTGAAATATCTTGGGAAGAACATGGAAGTAAAAGAAGAAAATGTTGATAAACAATATCATGGGAAAACATTGAAGCAAAAGCAGAAAATGTTAAGTAGCAGCATTCACTTTTGCCAATTTGGAAAGGGTAAAGAAAATGCTTATAGCAACATTAATGATCTCTGCTGTAAATTGTAAATATTCCACTATTTGTACTGTCTTTTTCCGTCTCCATTTTTAATTTTGAACAATCTAAATGTTGTCTTTTGGGAATTAAAGGGGCCATGTAAGGTTTTGCAGGGATCAGCATGAAAATATCAATGGCAGACCGGCCAATTATATACAGTTTTGATGCAGTGCTTTCAGAAGGACTAAATGAACTTCATTGAAGTTTACATGTACAGAAATAATCTAGCTTTGCAGGTTGACCATTCCATACAACATTTCTTTAATATATTTTTTCCTCGGACAACCTAGCAACCCTTCAATGAATTGACCAGTGTCCTGGAGTGACTGATAGCTTTTGCTTACTGACCCTGTGCACCTGGTCACTGTCCTTAGTTAACCCATTACCAAACGGCAAAATTTTAGGCTGGTCCAAATTGAAAGATGCTGCAGACGACAATTTCAAGTGAATGAAATTTAACATTTTTTGGTCATTTTGTATAGAAAACATTGTGGAAAATGAAGAAATTGCTTGTCACAAGCAATTTCTTCATTTTCCACAATGTTTTCTAAAGCCTTTATCTTGTGGGGAATCAAAAGGTGTCACTGTGCGGTAATGGGTTAACCCTGTCCTAAACAAGACATGCTATTGATGTCCATTGTGGAAAGGGTTTGGAAAGCATAGAAACAAAATTGAACAGAAGATAGTGATAATTAGCACACGTCTTTTGTGTCAATATTTTCTCTACTACATCATTCACAAATCCTATCCATTTTGTGGACTCCTACAGCTTTCAATTTCGACCAGTCTGATAAGTATTTTGCATGGACCAATTTTACCAGTACTTCTGAGAACAAGGGAGCTAATGCCACATATTAACATGAAAAATATGAAACAGTTGTGTCCATTTTCCAACATTCTTTGACTGAAAGTAAAACAAGAATGTTTGTCAGAATGTTATGAAATGTATTGAATTTAAATTTGTTTGGACTATTCCAAACTGTAAGACTGTAGTATAAGTATGTATTACACAATTACAATAGATTGAGATGAAAGCTTAGCTAGAAAGCTAGACTGGATGAAAATATTGCTATTTGGGAAATGGTAAAGTTTACTGTATATATCATTACAGGTATAATAGAGGTAGAGCTACATGAGGATGGTGACGGATATATGACCTTGATTGGCTACCCCGTCGAGAGACAGGAGGGAGGTCAAAGGTCAGGGACCCTACAGGTGACCCCTAAAGGGTTTGAGAGGGGTCAGTCCCCGTCGTCGAGTGGTAGTGAAACAGAATCCCCGAACAGTCCCATGAACAAGTCGAGAAATATCAACTCAGGGTCCTCTACTGAATCTTATAGGTGAGTAAAATTTGGCTGTCTTAACCCTTTCCCAAACAAGCCCTTGTTTTGATGTCCCAAATAGAATTGGCTTGGGAAAGCATTGAGGCTAAAGAAGAAATTGCTGATAATCAGCAATCTCTTCTTTTGCCTCACTATTTTCTGAGCTACATCATACATTAATTTTACCTATGTTCAGCAACTTCAGCCCATTTTGTAGACTGCAGGAGCTATTACAGTGGAACACCCTAAAATTTTGGTGTTTGGTAAAGGGTTAATCATCTTCAGAGTGTGAGGCCTGGCTGCAGAATAGAGATTTTAGTCTTCTTATTCATATCTTATGTTCAAAAGAGATTAACCCTTTCCCAAACAAGACCTGGTTTTGATGTCCCTAATAAAATTGGTTTGGGAAAACATTGAGACAAAATAAGAAAATGCTGATAATCAGTATTTTCTCCTTTTGTCTCAATACTTTCTGTGCTATATCATCAACAAATGCTATACTAATTAACACTCAATTTACCGTCTGCAGCAGCTTCAAAATCAAAACAGTCCAAATTTTGCCGTTTGGGAAAGGGTTAAAAGAAAAATGTAAATTTTGTGCAAGACCAGGTAATGTTATGAACAAAACTTTAAACCAGTAAAAGTCTATCTAGAAAACATGTGGAAATTATGCCATAATTACATACCAGTCTTGTTTATCACTGTAATGGTTCTGTTTGAATATGTTTAACCTAGAATTACAAAATATGTTTTGTCTATATTTTGGCAGGAAGCTGTAGATGTCATGATGACTTTATACAGCTTAGAAAAGATTGAAAACATTCACTAGAAATTCTAAATGTTATTTATAAAATCTTGACTGTTTCAGTGTGCGTTTATTACGGAGTGGCAGTGTAGAAGTAAGCACGCAGACACAAACAATGTTTCACTCAACCGATCCTAAATTAGGTCAGAAAACAGCAGCCTTAAATCCATGGAGCCTTAAATGTCATAAACGTCAACTGGCCAAAATGATGAATGAAAACCAAGATTCAAACCTCAGAAGTATCCTTTGTAAAACATAATTTTGTTGACACTCATTATTTCAAAATTGCATGAGTCATATTTACGATTAAGTCAAAGGGAATGTTTGGTCCTGTCCTCAACTCCTCATCAATGGATTTCAAAAAGTTTAAACGATTCGAGCAACTTGATGAGCAACAGAAATGGTCTTATGTCATTTATATAAAAACTGAACTAAATCAGAAGAGTCAAACTTTGGAGGTGTCAAGGTATTTTGGTGCCCCCTTTGACTTCGACACACACTTGACTGAAGTGTTCATTAGAACATGTAAATATGCAAGACGCAATTTTAGCAAAAAATTCCATCAAGAATTATTGTGTAATTAAAAATGATCTGCCTGTGGAACTCCCACAGTTTCTGTCCGATTTGCTTCCTACTTGGCAGAAGTATTCACAAGGACATGTCGATGTATAAGATGTAAGTGGCAATATTTCGAGATATTGTCCCTAATTTGGCAATATTTGCCGGTTAGCATAAATGTAGTGGCTAGGATATTATTGACGCCCTTCTGTGTATATTCCTTAATTTGATACCAGAGTTTATACTGCTAGAGAATGTGGCAGCCCGGTTCCAGTTTCCATGTATCCTTGACCTGAAGATGGGGACCAGACAACACGGGGATGACGCCCCCGAAGCCAAGAAGAAAAGTCAGACCAAAAAATGTGCCTCTACCACGTCCAGTGCTGTAGGGGTACGCCTTATTGGCATGCAGGTTTGTAGGAATTTACATTATTCATGCAAATTGATTATATCAGAGGCCAAGAAGTAAAGTAAGACCAAAAAATGTGCCTTTACCACATCCAGTTTTCTTTGTCTTGCAGTATTTTCATATTCAAATACAACATCTGAGATGCGTTCTTTAGAGCGAGATTTCTGGAGATTTCTTTAGATATTTTAGGATAAAGCGTTCTTTAGAGCAAGATTTTTTAAGATGATTACTGTGAGCCGCCATTGCTCTATACTTCTTTCGGAACCCCTCGGTAAATTCTGTAGAAACTATATGGGAGAGAATTGACTGAGTTGTTCCGAATGCTCCATGATTCATAAACTGGGGAGTTCCGAATGCCCCATACTTCATACAAATGACGTCATGATGACGTCATTTGTATGAAGTATGGAACATTCGGAACACTTCGCTTATAATCTCGGTCTCGAAGACGCTGTATCAAAAACATCTTCAGAAATCTTAAAAAATCTCGCTCTAAAGAATGCGCCTCTGGTTGACCCCTGATGGGTCTGGTCAGTTTCTTGAAATTTGATGTTGAGGATTTCCTATATTTTCCCTTTTAGCGTTACGAGTCACATTTTTCTAATGTTTCTTACTTTTGTTTTCTCGTAGGTGTTCCAGGCTACATCCGGAGAATTTGTGTGCCAGAATAAATATCATGGACGTAAACTATCTGTGTCCGGGTTCAAGGAAGTGATCGAGATGTTTTTGTATGACGGAGACAATATGAGAACAGAACTTTTACCCCCAATATTAGACCGTCTTCAAAAGTTGTACAAAATCATAGAAAAACAAGAATCATTCAGATTTTATTCCAGTTCATTGTTAATCATGTACGGTGGGATCAATAATTGTGAGACAAATCCGGAATGCTCAACTTCGTACGGAGTTACACACGTTGACGATTTACGACAAAGTGATAAATTGAATGACATGAACGACAATGGCACACACAAAAATATGAGTGAAACAATTCAGAATCATGTTGGGAGCAAAAACTGTGTAGATTCATGTGAACAGACCGATGATTCGTGTCTTGTGGATGTTCGGATGATAGACTTTGCTCACTCGACACACAGCGGGTTTCAGAATGACGCGCCCCATCAAGGGGTTGATAGGGGCTACTTGTTTGGTCTACAGAATCTCATAGATATCTTTAAGGATATCCAGAAACGCTATTCAAAATCTCCAAATGGTTGACTTGATTTCCGGAAGTTTTTTTTTACTATGTTACTGTTAGACATGATTTCTTCTCCAATGTGGCGTTGCTGTCCGAGCTAAAATCCTGGTCCACTTAGATTTGTATTAAAAAAGAAATAATTAATCAATTGACTATACCCTTTCCAAATGTCAAAATGTCCAAAGGGTTGATTTGTTCCTTTAAATAGTGTTTATCTCTTTAATTGTTCCCTTGACAATTTGAGTTTCCATTAGATTTATTTCAAAGTGATTCACAAATCTAACATAAATTGAAACTTGAAGCTTTCACATTGTATGGCTAAAAATGTTTAGAAAGAAAAATTGTTTTTCTTATCATTTTGGACATAAAAATGGACATCCAAACTATGTATTGTGAACCCTTTCCCAAATGTCATAAATTCAGACTGCAAATTTAAAAGCTTCTGTAGATGACAAAATCAATGTTACTATTAGTATTTCCTTCTTTCTCTTAACACCTTCCCAAGCTTTCTTGACCAGGTACATTAAAACCAGGTTGTGTTTGGAAAAATGATATGGGAAAGATGAATGGATATTTTTATTCAATTGAGGATTAGCTATAGAGATCAGTCAGAAATTAGTCAGAAATGCCAGATAGGAGAGACAGGGATCAGACTTGTTGTGTTATAAGTTTATGGCGCTTATGTCTCAGGATCACAATCGTAGCATTCTGGTGTTTTGTAATGTAGGAGTTAGTGATAACTGGGAGGGTTATGGCTACATATTACAGGGGGTTGTTCAAAATTCAAAATATATTCTAATATTCTAAATATGTTCCTAGAACCCTATGTTTTGGGTACTCATTGGAATTGTCTTTGAGACAATTCCAATGAGTACCCATAACCTAGGGTTTGGACTAGAAACAATGTAGCATTCTGTTGTTTTCAAATGTAGGAGATACTGATAATTTGCCAGATCATGGCTAGAGATTACAGGGGATTCTTCAATAGCAATCAATTTTGTGCTAAAAATAGACTTGTTTTACCGATATGTTTTGATAAACTGTCAACGTTGTTAAAAAGTCTTGTAATTACGGCTTGAATCAAGCCGTAGTTTCGAGATTTTATAACAGCACCTACGGAAATACTATTGTTTGTCCAAAATTGCGTCAGGCTTGACTTGATAAAATCGTTCCCTATTACAAAACAATGGTTTTAGAACCCTGTGTTGTGGATACTCATTAGAATTGCCTCTGTGAGGCATCCATTGAGTACTCACTGTATAGGTTTGAACTAGAAAGTTTACAAATTAAGAATTCCTATACCACCTCTTCTCTGTTGCACTTGGAGTGATCTTTTTGTAAACCCATTAACCAAACAATAAAGTTTTAGACTCGAGCAAAGTGAAGGCTGTTACTGATTTGTAAAATAGATGCTTAAAAAATTAGGGACTTGTCTGCAAAAGGGTTTCAAGTTTGCAAAAGGGTTTCAAAAAATCGCTCCCTATTATCCATAGCTCCTACAGTATGAATCTGCTACTGTTTATTTTGGTTGTAATAATGTGTATTGTATTTCATTTATCATATATCATTCATTACAGAAGTTTTATGACACTTTTCTAATGAATACCCACAGCATAGGAGTTAGAAGAGATGATTTAACCCATTACTGTGTGATGATGATTTTTGATGCCCAACAAGATTAAAGCCATTGAAAACAATATGGAAAATGAAGAATTTTCTTGTGACAAGCAATTTCTTCATTTCCCATAATGTTTTCTACTCAGACGGACCAGACTCGGTAAGGGTGTTGTGGTAGTACTGGTTTGAGAAACAACAGGAATCCATGGGTAGGTGCTCCAGCCGCCGCGATATGACCCTGGTAGTTGAAAATGGCGTAAAACCCCAATAAACTCAAACTCAGACGGACCAGAAAAGTAATATTTCATTCACTAAAACTGTCTTCTGCAACATCTTTGAATTCGGACCATCCTAAAATTTTGCTGTCTGGTAATGGGTTAATGTACTTTGTATAATATATGTAATCACACAATAATAGATACATAGGATGCATATACCTTTCCCAAACTATAAAGTTCTGAATTTTCAAAAATTGAAAAGAAGGTCGGATGAAAAAATAGATGCAATAAAAATGTCAAAAGTTTTATTCATTGAGATAGAATGCATTCATGTGAATGAGGAAATTCTATTTTTCAGCATTTCTTCCTATTCCTAAATGTTTTTAAAACATTGATTGGATCTTCAGAATGAGTTTTTGTTTGGCAAAGGGTAAAGAGGGTCATTTTCAGCTGTCTGGCAATGACAAAATTCAAAATTTGTTAAATTATTTTTCTTATATATTAGAAGGTCTGTATTTTATAGCATAGCGAATTATCTGGGAAAAGGAGAAAATGTTAATAAGTGGATGGATATTAAAACGGAGAAATATGCTC
Organism: Fragum sueziense; assembly: GCA_963680895.1. Classification (NCBI taxonomy): domain Eukaryota; kingdom Metazoa; phylum Mollusca; class Bivalvia; order Cardiida; family Cardiidae; genus Fragum; species Fragum sueziense. Next base: position 5,920,121 of record OY804594.1, on the reverse strand, counting down.
TTAAAGAAAGAGAATGTCGTTGCTTTTCAACAAAAACCTCGTAACTGCAGCGTAAAATAAGCTGCATTTATGAGGTTTTTGTTGAAAAGCAAAGATAGAATAAGTGTTGAAGAGTTGTCCCTGTCTCCGAGTGTCAAGCAAGGTTTTATACTTTCTGCACTGTTTGAGATGGTTCGTATTTGCCTTAGGCTTCACACATAAATATGGAATTGGAATATGACATAATGCCTTTATGACATTTTTGGTGAACATGGAATCAGATCAGACTGGACCAAAATGCAGGTTTCTGCTCTATATAATACAGGTTGTTCTGGATCCATGTTGGTCTCAAGTATCAAAAAAGCCTTATTTCATGTTTCAACTCACATTATATTGGGTTTTGCACGGTGTGGAATTATGTGACACAACATATTCTATACATTTCGATAGCTTTGTTAATGCATGACCGATTTGAAAATGGTTTGAAGTAGAGAAGGCGGAAATATATCAGGTATTTGCTGGGTTATTAGATCTTTTGAAAAATCAGCTGGTAAAAGAGTTATTGACAACGTAGTGAAAATTTATATCATTTGATTTTGAAAAGATTGACTACATACAGCAAATTTTTGATGTTTTTCCACCTTCTCTGCTCCAAACAGAATCCAAATTTACAAAATTATTGACGGTTTTCAGAAATTGTCGTGTCACATGATTCCCCTTTGTGTTATAAAGGGTTTTGGTTAAAGGATGAATTGTGCAATAGTGTTTTAAAGTAAGTGTATGATTTGTAATGTTAGTTGTTTGTTTGTTATGGAAGAGGGAATTCACAAACTTGAGGGGAAAAGGAGTAAGTACTGGTTCTATCCTATTTTCGTTACGTTTCCTTAGTAGATACCATGATTTCTTTGGAAAAGATTATTAATTTAAACCTTTCCAAACAGGACTAGTTTTGTCATTTCCAATAGAAATGGCTGAGAAAACATTGAAACAAAAGAAAAAAATGCTTAAGTCAGCATTTTCTTTTTTTGCTTCTCTATTTTCTGAGCTTCTGTACACAATTTTTTTTTCTAAGTTATTAAAAACATTAATTTTGTGAATACTGAAACAGCTTTCAATTAGTAGTAGGCCAACCTAAGAGTTTGTCATTTTGGATAGGATTAAAGGGAAACTGAGAAAATGTTGGTTTAAACAAATGTTTGTAATGGTCCCTAGTATATATCCCATGCTAAGAATTTAAATATGACAAATTAAATGTCAAAACATGACAAAACTGTAGACCAGTCCAAATTTAATTCATTCCCAAATGTAATGCCCACTTTTGATGCCCCATGAAATAAGGTCTTGAGAAAAGATTTTTGAAAATAAAGAAATTGCCTGTCACTAGCAATTTCTTCATTTCGAACAATATGCTCTGCCCAGAGAGACAAAGAATTTAAAATGAAATTTTGTCAGCAACATCTTTAATTTTGGATAAGTTTAGATTTTTGCAGTGTGGTAATGGGACAACATTTTGGAGCTGAGAAAGTTACAAGCTGCTGTTGACAACCATACTGAAGTAAATAAAGATTGGCCTATAGTAAAGGGTAAAAAAAGTTTAGAAAATGCTGATTATCTGCATTTACCTAGTTTTCTGTAAAATTTTCACAACCCCTATCTTGTAAGAGAGTCGTCAAGCACTGTTTGGAGATGGGTTAAATATGAATTTTTGCATTCAAACTTCCGTCCATCTGTATTTCTGTATAGTTTAAACTTTCTAAAAGTACCTTAACCCATTACCAGACAACAAAATTTTGGACTGTTTCAATTTAAAAGGTGTTGCAGACGATAATTTCAAGTGAATGAAATTTAATATTTTTGTCATTATTGTATAGAAAATTTTGTGGAAAATGAAGAAATTGCTTTTTACAAGCAATTTCTTCATTTTCCACAATGTTTTCCAAAACCATTATCTTGTGGGGAGTCAAAAAGAGACACTGTGTGGTAATAGGTTAACCCTTTCCAGAACTGCAATATTTAGGGTAGCCAAATATGAAAGCTGCTGCAGATATCAAACTTGATATTGAAAAAGAATTTATTTGTCCACAATATAGCTCTGAAAGTATTGAAACAAAAGGAGAAAACATTGAGACAAAACGAGAAAATGGTGGTGATATTTTCCTAGTTTTTTTTTTTTAGCTCACCTGAGCACGAAGTGCTCAAGGTGAGCTATTGTGGTCACTCAATGTCCGTCGTCCGTCCGTCTGTTCGTCTGTCTGTCCGTCTGTCAACAATTTGGTGTTTACACTCTAGCATCCACAAAAGATGGTCAATCGTGATCAAACTTGGTCAAAGTAAGTATGAGCATAAGTTCTTGAATGAGTTTGATTATGGGCCTGATCGGACCAGAATGTGCTGAGTTATCTGCCCTTGAATGTCAAAAAATGCTGTTTTTGACTTTGTTTACACTCTAGCATCTACAATGATTAATCAATCTAGACAAAACTTGGATAAAATGTTGGAGACCATAAGATCTCGATGAGTTCGATTTTCAGTCTGATCTGACCAGAAAGACGAGAGTTATGTGCCCTTAATTTGACAAAATTGCTGTTTTCGACCTTGTTTACACTCTAGAATCTACAATTATTGATCAATCAAGACAAAACTTGGACACATTGTTGGGGACCATAAAATTTCTGTTGAGTTTGATTTTCAGTCTGATCGGACCAGAAAGACTAGAGTTATGTGCCCTTGAATTTGACAAAATTGCCATTTTCGGCTGTTTTTGACCTTGTTTACACTCTAGAATCTACAATTATATATCAATCGAGATAAAACTTAGACAAAATGTTGGAGACCATAAGATCTCAAATGAGTTTGATTTTTGGTTAGATTGAACCAGAAAGTCGAGAGTTATGTGCCCTTGAATTTGACAAAATTGCCGTTTTTGACTTTTTTCGACCCTGTTTACACTCTAGAATCTACAATTATTATTGATCAACTAAGACAAAACTTGGACACATTGTTTGGGACTATATAATTTCAGATTAGTTTGATTTTCAGTTAGATCTGTGTAGAAAGCCGAGAGTTATGTGCCCTTGAATTTGACAAAGTTGCTGTTTTCGACTGTTTTCGACCTTGTTTACACTCTAGAATCTACAAATATTGACCAATCAAGACAAAACTTAGATACAATGTTGGAGACCATAAAGTCTCAAATAAGTTTGATTTTTGGTCTGATTGAACCAGAAAGTCAAGAGTTATGTGCCCTTGAATTTGACAAAATTGCTGTTCTTGACTGTTTTCGACCCTGTTTACACTCTAGAATCTACAATTATTGATCAACCAAGACAATACTTTGGCACTATGCTGCTGATTGTAAGACCTTGCATGAGCTGAATTTTCTGCAATCAAATGAGAAAGTGGTCAGTCATGCATGTGCCCTTAACTCTGACAAAATTGCTGTTTCGAATGAACAATCAAGACGAAATTTGGATTATGATGTTAATTACGATAAGATCTTGGATAAATGAATTATAGAATAATCAGAATAGTTATCTGCCATTCAAACTTTTATTCTAAAAACCTCAAATAGTGACTAATCAAGACAAAACTTGACACAATGTTATTGACCATAAGTTTGTTTTCAGTCTTAAATACCAATTGAATTGAACAAAACATTGGCTCATATCATTTTGGTTCAGGTGAGCGATATAGGACCATCATGGTCCTCTTGTTCAATAATAACATCAAAACCAGGCCCCGGTTTCTCGAAAAAACTTAAGTATATTCTCATGAGAACATGCTCAACTTCAAAGGGATACTCTCCAACGTTGGAGGGTATCCGATTGATGTTCACGTAGATTTCGTGCGATTTGAGCACGGTGCTCAGATTTGAGCATGAGTTTGTACTTAAGTTTTTTCGAGAAACCGGGGCCAGGACTTATTTTGGAAAGGGTTAAAGTTGCATTTTGATTTTGTTGTTATCTTTTTTGAAAGTATTTTGATCGCTGAATTTGCCTGGCTTTAATTGTGATATTAATGATCCTTAGTATTTACAAAATGAATGCTGTACAATGGCAGATGAATATTGTTTTGGATAGTTTGTTTTGGAAAGCTGCTCCAGACGACAAAATTCATGTTGAAAAGAAAAGTATTTGTGTACAATATGGCACAGAAAATATTGAGACAAAAGGAGAAACTGCTGGTTATCAGCAGTTTCTTCTTTTGTCTCAATGTTTTCCCAAGCTTTCTCTTTTAGGGACTTCAAAAGCTGGTCTTGTTTGGGATAGGGTTAAGACACCATGGATTCCGATCAGCCTGGGCATATGCACATTCTGATCTGGATCCATGCTGTTTTCTATTTGCATCTTTATTTTCAGAAATTCAGATGAGAGGGAGTGAAATCTTTTGAAAATGCAATACCGTATAGCACTTTTTAGCTCGACTTTTCGAAGAAAATGAGAGCTTATACTGTCACCCGGGCGTCGGCGTTGGCATTGACGTTGGTGTCGGCGTCGGCATTGCAACCAAGGTTAAAGTTTTTTCAAACATCAATAACTTCCATACTATCAAAGGGATTCAACCCAAACTTGGAATACTTATTCACCATCACACCCTATACCTTACTACCAGGGCCCATGACCCTGGCTCCACTGTATTTGGAGTTATGCCCCCTTTATACTAAGCAACTTAGAAAGTCGAGTGCGCTGTCTTCAAAAAGCTCTTGTTTTTCTGTGGGGTCCAAATTCTGCGGTTTTTCCCAAAATCACCAGGGTTAAATTTCTGCGTAACATATTTCTGCGGTCTCTCACTTTTCCAAGTTTAAGATTTTATTTCTGCTTTATGAAATCAGTTCTAGTCAGTATCAAACATATTTTGAAAGATGATGCTTACAAAATATTCAAATTACTCCGTGATGGTTAAGGGGTAACCCCTATCACTTATCTATAAAGTCGTTATGGGAAACAATGGCATATACAGATAGGTGTGGAAAGAAAGTTGTGTCAAATTGTTATCAATCCGTCAAACTTGTTGAATCATTATTCATGAATAAACAAAAATGTCTTTTCTACATCTTAATTTAAGATGTAGTTACACTATTTTTGAATGGGAAAGAACTCCATTGTTATGACAATGTGCTTTGCATCAAGGGGTGACTGTTTAATGTTTACGTGTACTGCCTAAAATCGCAGAACAACAACAATCTCTACCTTTGTGATTACTATTTAGCGGATTTTATTTCTGTGGTGCCGTCCAAGACCGCAGAAATATCAGAAATAAAGTCCCCGCAGAAATAAAGTGCTGTACGGTATTTCCTTTATTTTTCATCAAACCCTATGTAGTAGGTACTCATTGGAATCGTCTCGTTGAGACGATTCAAATGAGTACCCACAACATAGGGTTTGGATTTCAAATAACAATTTAGGATGGCTTCACTCCCTCTTATCTGTTGCTCTGACCTATAGCATATTGTTAGTGGGGAGTCAAAACCTCGTAACTACAGCTTGACAAAGCTGGAGTTACAAGGTTTTGATTCCCCACAAGCGCTATCTGGAAGTGAAGAATGGATCATGTTCAGGCATAGTAGTAGGAGAAAACAGCTCTTGATCTATGTTGCTGTAAAACCCTTTCCCAAACGGCAAAATTTTAGACTTGTCCAAATTAAAAGATGATGCAGACGGCAATTTCAAGTGAATGAAATTTTACATTTTTTGCTCCTTTCACATAGAAAACATTGTGGGAAATGAAGAAATTGCTTGTCACAAGCAATTTCTTTGTTTTCCACAATGTTTTCCAAACCTTTATCTTGTGGGGAGTCAAAAGGAGTCATTTTGTGGTAATGGCTTAATCCTTTCTGAAACAGCAAAATTTTAGGGCGGTCCGATTCAAAAGCTGCTACAGACCACAAATGAGATGTTGATCAAGATCGGATTAGTGTGTAGTAAAGCACAAAAAATATTGAAGCAAAAGGAGAAAATGCTGGTTATCAATGTTTTCTTGAGCCTTTTCTGTTAACCACATCAAAACAAGGTATTGTTTCAGAAAGGGTTTATATAACTTTTGTATTGTTTAGAGTTTTAAGTTGATGATTTATATAAAGTGTCTTCATTTACAGTTTTGATATTGTTAGAATTAATGAGTCATTCAGTATGTAATAGATGGATGGAGAGAAAAACTGAATCATAGAGTTTGTTATCTTTCTTTTATTACCAGAAATTTCTCGATAACTGCTTTAACGGGTCACAATTGACCATTTCAAGCCGTAGTTAGAACGTCTCTGACTTGTGAAACATTTAGAGGAAAGTAGCGAACAATGATTACCAGCATTTTCACATTATTTATGCCCCGTAACGAAAGATAGGGGGCATATTATGTTTTACTCTTGTCCATCTGTCTGTCTGTCCGAAAACTGAACATTTGCCTTTTCTGCAAAAGTATGCATTATATAAAGCTCAAATTTGGTATGTAACCTTTTTTGTCGAGCCCGCTTGCGGTGAGCTCGACATAGTTGTCACAATGGCGGTTCTGTGTATGTGCGTTAGTGCGTTAGTGCGTGCGTGCGTTAGTGCGTGCGTGCGTTAGTGCGTGCGTGCGTTAGTGCGTGCGTCCGTCCGGATGGAGCTTGTCCGGGCCATAACTTCACCATGGATGGAGGGATTCAGAAATAACTTGGCACAAATGTCAAGCTCAGTAAGGCGGAGTGTCGCGTGCAAGAACCAGATTCCAAGCTCAAAGGTCAAGGTCAAACTTGGAGGTCAAATGTCAAAAATGAGAAGATTTTTGCTTGTCCGGGCCATAACTTCACCATGGATGGAGGGATTCAGAAATAACTTGGCACAAATGTCAAGCTCAGTAAGGCAGAGTGTCGCGTGCAAGAACCAGATTCCAAGCTCAAAGGTCAAGGTCAAACGGTCAAATGTCAAAAATGAGATGATTTTTGCTTGTCCGGGCCATAACTTCACCATGGATGGAGGGATTCAGAAATAACTTGGCACAAATGTCAAGCTCAGTAAGGCAGAGTGTCGCGTGCAAGAACCAGATTCCAAGCTCAAAGGTCAAGGTCAAACTTGGAGGTCAAATGTCAAAAATGAGATGATTTTTGCTTGTCCGGGCCATAACTTCACCATGGATGGAGGGATTCAGAAATAACTTGGCACAAATGTCAAGCTCAGTAAGGCGGAGTGTCGCGTGCAAAAACCAGATTCCAAGCTCAAAGGTCAAGGTCAAACTTGGAGGTCAAATGTCAAAAATGAGATGATTTTTGCTTGTCCGGGCCATAACTTCACCATGGATGGAGGGATTCAGAAATAACTTGGCACAAATGTCAAGCTCAGTAAGATGGAGTGTCGCGTGCAAGAACCAGATTCCAAGATGAAAGGTCAAGGTCAAACTTTGAGGTCAAATGTAAAAAATGAGTTGATTTTTGCTTGTCCGGGCCATTCCTTAACTTGGCACAAATGTCAAGCTCAGTAAGGCGGAGTGTCGCGTGCAAGAACCAGATTCCAAGCTCAAAGGTCAAGGTCAAACTTTCAGGTCAAATGTAAAAAATGAGTTGATTTTTGTAGAACCAGATTGCTAGCTCAAAAGTAAAGGTCAGAATTTTATGGACTTAGCATAAGGTCCCTTTTAGCGTGACGGGTCACATATGTATACTCAAATTAATCCATTCTGGTATCTCGTTATAAATACATAGACATGTAATATTTTGTGAACAATAAACTGTCTCACCATGATCCCCATCATTCCAACTTATTTTGTCCCCACTTTTACAACGCCATTGTAATGACAGCTGTAGACATAGGTATGGTCTTCTTTCTTCAAAATGAGCGGGCTCGACATGTTGCCCTTCGGCATCTAGTTAATGATATCTATCTGTTCCATGCAATTTGACCTTCCTCAAGGTCATCTGTTAACCCTTTCCAACCCTTTACCTGATAACTTAACATTTTAGAAAAAAAATAGCTATTTCGGGGGCATTTGTGTTTCATAAACACTTCTTGTTTCCAAAACATTTTCCAGCCAATTTGATCAGAATTTCACGTTAGTAATGGCAATGGAGTCAAGAAGGCACCCTATTATTTTCGGGTCATAATGGTCAAAGGTCCCAATTGGACTTTGTTTAAAATCTGTTTCTGTACTCTAACTCATAACACATTTGACCTAGGATCATGAAACTTTTCCATGGAGGTGCTTTATTATTCCTTGGTCACAAAGGTCAAATGTTAAGGTCACAATTCGACTTTGTTTAAAATCAGTTCTGTGCTCTTACTCTTAAGGCCGTTTGACTTACAGACACTTTTTCAGTGTGGGGGTATTTGTCCGTTTTGTGACAGTTCTAGTTTTACCAAAAGTAAAAAGCAATAAGATCAAAATGAAATCTAACTCTGTAGTAGAGAGAGTAACAGGGAAAGAATAGAAATAAAAGCGGAATGACCTCTTTTGTAGGTAAAGTCACGCCAGTGTCATGAACTTAGACTGTAAATAGGAAAAAATAGAAATAATACTATTGCTAATTACAATATCATATAGGAGACAATGTTATAAGACGCAACATCTTGCAGATACTATGTTGACAAATAGTTGACTGCGTTCGAAAACGTCGTAACTACAGCTTATTCAAGCTGTAGTTACGACATTTTGAACATGGCCAACAAAATGTAGTTTTGATGGGAATTGATGGAATAATGATAACTACAGATATATTATGCATGCCCTTCCTTTCAAGATTAGTGTTGTTTATCTGTCAATTGTATTTCTATTGTCCGTACATCAAAATACATCAACTTTGGAACCTTAATCCTTTCTGTATGTACAATGCCTGATTTTGACGCATGCCCCCTTCATACAGCAAAAAATCATTGTTTAGATAAAAACGCTTATATGGAGCATTATTTTTTCCGCGTTTTCCCTCAAAACTTCATACCGCCAAGAATCAAAATTATTCAAATTGTCTTCTACAATTTTTGGCGATTTTTGACTGATCTACTTTTTTGCTGAGTATGAAAGGGATAATGATATTTTAATGAATCCATGCTACGATATGATACCGTAGTGTACTAAAAGTAGTTCACTGCAGCTTTCTCACAAACAATTAAAAAAAAGATGAGAAAACATTAAGACAACAGAAGAAAAAACAGATAACCAGCATTTTCTCATTTTGCATAACTCATTTCTCTGTTATATTAGTCAGAAATCTGATCTCTTTTTAGCTCACCTGAGCACAAGGTGCTCAAGTGAGCTATTGTGATCACCTTTTGTCCAGATATGCACATTCTGATCTGGATCCATGCTGTTTTCTATTTGCTTCTCCATTACCTTTCAGAGCTTCAGATGAGAGGGAGTGTAAGCTTTTGAAAATGCAATATTTCCTTTATTGTTCATCACACCCTATGTAGTGGGTACTCATTGCAATCGTCTCGTCAAGACAATTCAAATGAGTACCCACAACATAGAGTTTGGATTTCAAATAACAAATTTAGGATGGCTTCACTCCCTCTCATCCGTTGCTCAGACCTTTAGCAAATCTGGAAGTGATGAATGGATCATGATCAGAATGGGCATTGTAGTAGGAGAAAACAGCTCTGGATCTATGTTGGTATAAAACCCTTTCCCAAACGGCAAAATTTTAGACTAGTCCAAATTAAAAGATGATGAAGACGGCAATTTCAAGTGAATGAAATTTTACATTTTTTGCTCTTTTCACATAGAAAACATTGTGGAAAATGAAGAAATTGCTTGTCACAAGCAATTTCTTCATTTTCCATGATGTTTTCCAAAGCTATTATCTTGCGGGGAGTCAAAAGGAGTCACTGTGTGGTAATGGGGTAATCCTTTCTGAAACAGCAAAATTTTAGGGCGGTCCAATTCAAAAGCTGCTAAAGACCACAAAAGGGATGTTGATAAAGATCAGAATAGTGTGTAGTATAGCAGGAAAAATATTGAAGCAAAAGGAGAAAATGCTGATCATCAGCATTTTCTTCTTTTGCCTCTCAATGTTTTCTCAAGTATTTTCAAATAGAGATGTCAAAACCAGGTCTGGTTTGGAAAAGGGTTAGGACACTTTTTCCCGACTCAGACTCAATTATAAAATGTTCACAGATTCAATATTAGGGCAAAGCTTTTTGACTGTTATCTACAATTATTGTTAATGCTTGCCTGAAATAACCATGTGCAGACCTTTTAGAAAGTTTTAAAAATAATTTCAAATATTTTCAAATATTAAACCATTTCAAAATACTGACACTTGTGGATGTACTTCAAGAAAAAGGTCCTAGAAAAAAATGTGGAAAATAAAGAAACTATCTTGTCACAAGTACTTTCTCATTTTCCACTATGCTTTCTACCATAAAAGAGGTAAAAATAACTTTAATTTCATCAAGTTCAAAATGTTGTTCGTAATATCTTTCAATTTGGAGCACCCCAAAATTTTGCTTTCTGTTAATGGGTTAATTAACTTTTTTTCTGGTGTAAATGAAAACATTTCCCAAACAATCTTTTGATAGCTGTAAGAAAGAAATCTTTCTTTAACCCTATCCCAAACATGACTTTGTTTTGATTTTGACATACCTGAAAGAGAGAGGGTCAGAAAACATTGAAGGAAAAAAGAAAATTCTGATAATCAGCATTTTTTCCACTTCTTTCATTATTTTCTTTGCCATGATGTACATAGATTCTGTAGTAACATTTAGTTAGCTGCAACAGCTTTCAAATTATTGTGCTTATTAGCATTTTCCTCTTTTGTCTCAATGTTTTCTTGGGCCTTTTCTATTAACCACTTTAAAACAAGGTATTGTTTCAGAAAGAGGTTTATATAACTTTTGTATTGTTTAGAGTTTTAAGTTGATGATTTATATAAAGTGTCTTCATTTACAGTTTTGATATTGTTAGAATTAATGAGTCATTCAATATGTAATAGATGGATGGAGAGAAAAAACTGAATCATAGAGTTTATTATCTTTCTTTTATTACCAGAAATTGGTGGAGAACTGATTAAGCAGGTCATGATTTTAAACTATTTGATGCCATAGTTTTTACATCCCTGACTTCTGAAAACATCTAGAGCAAAGTAGCGAACCATGATTACCAACATTTTCACATTATTTATGACCCGTAACGAAAGATATGGGGGCATATGGTTTTACTCTTGTCCATCCGTCCATCTGTCTATCTGTCCATCTGTCTGTCCAAAAACTGAACATTTGCCTTTACTCCAAAAGTGTGCATTATACAATGCTCAAATTTGGTGTGTAACTTTCTTTTAATGATATCTATCTGTTCCATGCAACATGACCTTCCTCAAGGTCATCCATTAACCCTTACCAACCCTTTACCTAATAACTTAACTTTTTAGAAAAAAAATAGCCATTTCGGGAGCATTTGTGTTTCAAAAACACATCTTGTTTCCACAATATTTTCCTGCCAATTTTATCAGAATTTCAAGTTAGTAATGGCAATGGAGTCAAGAAGGTGCCCTATTATTTTCGGTCATAATTAATGGTCAAAGGTCACAATTGGACTTTGTTTAAACTCTGTTTCTGTGCTCTTACTCATGACACAATTGACCTAGGATCATGAAACTTTTCCATGGAGGTGCTGTATTGTTCCTTGGCCACAAAGGTCAAATTTTAAGGTCACAATTCAACTTTGTTATGCCCCCTTTCAAAGAAAATGGGGGTATATTGTTTTGCAAGTGTCGGTCGGTCGGAAGGTCCGTCGGTCCGTATGTCGGTCGGTCTGTCTGTAGACCAAACCTTGTCCGGAGCATAACTTGAAAAGTATTAAAGGTAGAATCATGAAACTTCATAGGTGGGTAGATCTCATTATGGAGAGGTGCAGTGCACAAGAACCGTAACTCTGCCGATCAAATTTTTTGAGTTATTGCCCTTTGTTGATTTTATAACTTGATTCTTGTCCGGAGCATAACTCAAAAAGTATGAAAGGTACAATCATGAAACTTTACAGGTGGATAGATCTCATTATGGAGAGGTGCAGTGCACAAGAACCGTAACTCTGCTGATCAAATTTTTTGAGTTATTGCCCTTTGTTGATTTTCAAACTTGATTCTTGTCCGGAGCATAACTCAAAAACTATGTTAGGTAGAATCATGAAACTTAAGAGGTAAATAGATCTCATTATGGAGAGGTGCAGTGCACAAGAACCGTAACTCTTCCAATCATATTTTTGGAGTTATTGCCCTTTGTTGATTTTCAAACTTGATTATTGTCCGGAGCATAACTCAAAAAGTATGTAAGGTACAATCATGAAACTTAAGAGGTAAATAGATCTCATTATGGAGAGGTGCAGTGCACAAGAACCGTAACTCTGCCGATCAAATTTTCTGAGTTATTGCCCTTTGTAGATTTTTATAACTTGATTCTTGTCCGAAGCACAACTCAAAAAATATGCAAGGTAGAATCATGAAACTTTACAGGTGAATAGATTATATTATGGAGAGGTGCAGTGCACAAGAACCGTAACTTTGCCAATCAAATTCTTGGAGTTTTTGCCCTTTGTTGATTTTTACACTTAATTATTAACCTTGCCTATATCTCATGTCCTTTTACACATACAGCCTTGATATCTCTCACATAGATACCTCCTATCAACATCGTTCACATTTAATCATGACCTTGGACCTTGTGACTTTGACCTTGGAGTTTGACCTACTTTAAAAAAAATTAAACCCGGCATATATCTCATGACCTTTTACAAATACAGCCTTGATATTTCACACATGGACACATCTAACCAAGACCTTTCACAATTGACCATGTCCTTGGACTCTGTGACCTTGACCTTGGAGTTTGACCTACTTTTAAAAAACTTTAACTTGGCCGATATATCATGTCCTTTTACGCATACAGCCTTGATATTTGACACATGGAAACCTCCGACCAAGACCTATCACATACGACTATGACCTTGGACCATGTGGCCTTGACCTTGGAGTTTGACCTACTTTAAAAAAATTAAACTGGGCCTATATCTTATGTGCTATTACACATACAGCCTTGGTATTTCACACATGGACACATCTTACCAAGACCTTTCACATTTGACCATGACCTTGGACCTTGTGACCTTGACCTTGGACTTTGACCTACTTTAAAAAAAAAACTTTAATCTAGCCGATATTTCATGTCCTTTTACACATACAGCCTTGATATTTGACACATGGACACCTCCTACCAAGACCTTTCAGGTTTGACCATGACCTTGGACCTTGTGACCTTGACCTTGGTGTTTGACCTACTTTAATAATACATTAACCTGGCCTATATTTCATGTCATTTTACATATACAGCCTTGATATTTCACATGTGGTCACTTCCAACCAAGATATTTCACTTTTGACCATGACCTTGGACCTTGACCCTGGAGTTTGACCTACTTTTAAAAAACTTAAACTAGGCCTATATCTCATGTCCTGTTACCTATACAGTCTCAATATTTTACACATGGACACCTCCTACCAAGACCTTTCACATTTGACCATGACCTTGGCCTGTATGACCTTGACCTTTGATTTTAACATACTTTTAGAAATCTTTAACCTAGCCTTTATCTTATGTCCTATTACACCTACAGCCTTTATATTTCACTCATAGACACCTCCTACCAAGACCTTTCACATTTGACCATGACCTTGAATATTGCAACCTTGACCTTGGAGTTTGACCTACTTTTAAAAAGACTGAAACCAGGCATATATATCATGTCCTTTTACACCTACAGCCTTGATATTTCACACATGGACACCTCCAACCAAGACCTTTCACATTTGACCATGACCTTGACCTTGGCATTTGGCCTACTTTTAAAAACTTTAACCTGGCCTATGTTTCTTCTTCTTTTACATATACAGCTTTGATATTTCACACATAGACACCTCCTACCAAGACCTCTCATATTTGACCATGACCTTTGACCTTGTTAAGTTGACCTTGGACTTTGACCTACATCAAATGTAGGCCCTTGAGGGGGCATATATGTTTTACAAACATCTCTTGTTTAAAATCAGTTCTGTGCTCTTTCTCAAAGACCGTTTGACTTGTAGCTCTTTTTCAGTGACAAGGACCTAATGGGGCTATTAGTCCGTTCAGCAACCGTTCTAGTTTTACCAAAAGTAAAAAACGATATGATCAAAATGAAATCTATCTTAACGTTAGAAAGAATTAGAATAGTACTTAGAATACGCGGGATGACCTCTTTTGTGGGTAAAGTCACGACAGTGTCATGAACTTGGACTGTAAATAGGAAAAAAAACAGAAATAATACTATTGGTAATTACAATATCATATAGGAGACAACGTTGAAATGTGTAACATCTTGCAGATACGTATGTTGACAAATAGTTGGCTACTTTCGAAAACGTCGTAACTACAGCTTATTCAAGCTGCAGTTACGACATTTTCGAACATAGCCAACAAATGTAGTTTTGATGGGAATTGATGGAATAATGATAACTACAGATATATTATGTATGCCCTTCCATTCAAGTGTTGTTTATCCGTCAATTGTATTTCTATTGTCTGTACATCAAAATATATCTACTTTGGAACCTTAATCCTTTCTGTATGTACAATGAATGCCCGATTTTGACGCATGCCCCCTACATACAGCAAAAAATCATTGTTTAGATAAAAACGCTGATATGGAGCATTATTTTTTTGCTCATTTTCCCTCAATACTTCATACCGCCAAGAATCAAAATTATTCAAATTGTCTTCTACAATTTTTAGCTCCACTGGCCTTTCAGGCCAGCGGGCTATTGTCATGGCGATGTGTCCGTCGTGCATCAGTGCGTGCGTCCGTGCGTCCGTAAACTTTTTCTTTAAAAATCTTCTCCTCAGAAACTACTGGATGTATTTCAACGAAACTTCACAGGAATGATCCTTGGGTGACCCTCTCTCAGATTCCTTCAAAGAATTTTGATCGAACCAGAATAACCTGAGTTATCTGCCCTTGAATGTCAAAAATAGCTGGTTTTGACCTATTTTTACTCTAAAATCTACAAACATCAACCAATCAAGACAAAACTTGGACAGAATATATATAAGCATAATATCCTGCCTGGGTGTAATTTTCAGCTTGATCGGAATTATATATCATGAGTTATGTGCCCTTGAATTTGACAAAATTGCCGTTTTCAACTCTATTTTGACTTTGATTTCACTCTTGCAACTACAAATATTGACAAATCTAGACAAAACGTTTACAAAATGTTGGTGACTATAAGATCTTGCCTTGGTGTAATTTTCAGCTTGATCTTAATATTACATCATGAGTTATGTGCCCTTGAAATTGACAAAATTACAATTTTAGGCTCTATTTTTACTTTGTTTTCACTCTAGCAACTACAAATACTGATTAATCAAGACAAAACTTGTACAGAATACATGTATTGGTGATCATAAGATCTTGCCTTGGTATAATTTTCAGCTTGATCTGAAATTTATATCATGAGTTATGTGCCCTTGAAATTGACAAAATTGCCATTTTCGGCTCTATTTTGACTTTGATTTCACTCTAGCATCTACAAATATGGACTAATCAAGACAAAACTAGAACAGAATGTTGGTGACGATAAGAGATTGCCTTTCTGTAATTTTCAGCTTTATCCATAAGAAATTCAGGCCTGTGGAGCGACTCAAGACCTTCAGGTCTTTCTAGTTGACTTATCTACATTTTTGCTGTGTATAAAAGGGATAATGATATTTTTATGAATCCCTGCTACGATATGATACCTTAGTGTACTAAAAGTAGTTCACTGTAGCTTTCTCACAATCAGTTAAATAAATGAGAAAACATTAAGACAACCGAAGAAAAAGCAGATAACCAGCATTTTCTCATTCTGCATAACTCATTTCTGCTAGATCTATATACGTCAGAAATCTGATCTCTTTTTTACAATTTCTTGCTTGCCGTCATCAGCAGCTTTCACAGTGGATCAGACATACAAAAAAGGTTAAGGTCATACGGTTTTAATACCGATGAAAAACCTTAGACGTGCCTGTCCGTCCGTCCCTCCGTCTGTACACGTTTCCGTACCCTAAATGTCAAATATGAAGGAAACAATTGAAGGATGTTTAAAATCCGCTTCCGTGCCTCAACTAAAGAACCTTTTATTTTGACATACATGTATACTAAACAGTGACAATGAACTAGCGTACAGGGTAGTAGGCCTATTTGTCCGCTTTGCGACAGTTCTAGCTAAAGTAAATTGACGATTTGAAAAAAATGACCCTCATTACATTGTGACGCCTCCTGAAATTGCATTTTGCAACATATTTGATATTGGACCAATCTGAAATATTGTCGTTAGGTGATGAGTTAAGTACCAATTCATTCAACATCTGCTGAATCGGTGATTGGTAAATAATACCCGCGTTAACCTTGGTCAACAGAAAACAATACAAATGGCTTATTGATAAATTACTTCAACATTGACGTAAGTTCCTAAAAGCTGTTTTGTAACTTACAACAGTTTTGCATCAAGCTTTTTACCTATGTAGTACTTAAATGAAAGAGATGTCATGTGCAGTCTGTTGGCTTGAAGACACTACGCTGTCAAAATGTGGTAAGATCTACTTATTTCTTTGAAATCTTCTGTTCCATTATTCTGCGAACATTTCAGACTTTATAGACTTTTGAGAAGCTCACAGAAGTCAGTTAAACAGTTTAACCGTTCAAACTACGATTATACTTCAATTCATTTTAAAATAAAAGCAATTATAGCATTATCGGGGGTAAGTGACTGTTACGAACCAAGACCAGACTGTTTAGATTGTTCAGACTGGTGTTTGTCTATGCTGCTTTGTAATAGCCTACTAGAGAATCAGCACGTTGATGGTGATACGTTGGTTTGATTAAGGTCATCTAGAAATGTTTGAAAGCCAAGGACAAATCTGAAATATGAAGTGTGATGGCCGCGGCTGAGAGGAAGTCACGATCAAAATGTTCGGAGTTAAAATTATCGGTGGTTGATCTTGGACATTGAACAATGGCCGATAGATCAGACCTGTGTTTCTTAGGAACAAGAATCGACAAGGAATAGTCTAAGCTGCTAGCACCAATCTAAATCACTGTGAAAAGAAATATTGCGTAATGCACTCCCTGTATAGCTTAATCGTTATATTTCGACTTATTCCGTGACGCTCGTAAGTCCTAGCATACACCGAACATTTCCGAAAATGTCCGATAGTAGTTTCACGCGCTTCAAAGTACCGTTAGATGCAATATCGCCTGTTTCCGTAAAAACGGAAATAATTGAGCTTGCTCAGATTTCCGGGGGAATATTCTAAACAATTTTTGTGAAAATGTTTCTAAATTGTATGAAGAGTAGGCAAAAAAAAAAAAAAAAAAAAAAAAAAAAAACCAACAAAAGTCAAAAATTCAAATGTTGAGAGCAATGAAAATTATTTCCCTTTAAAATAAGCTATTCGTACCATAGGCCTACTTATTTCGTTCCATAACTGGTCACATAGCCCATTACACAGGCCTTACCTAAAAGTAGGCATTTTGAAATTGAAAAGAAACCATCATTTGGTGTATGAATATTCACAATTGACCGAACGCCGGCTGTCAATCAAAACCATCGATTAGCCAATGGACGATCAGAAAAATGCCACATCACCATTGTTTGTCTTAAATTCTTCGTTGCACGTGGCATTGTATGGATCTATCGACTGACAATCAACACAATCGACATGCCAATGTCCCATTGTTTGTATTAGATTCTACGTTGGGCGGAGCGATCTATCGATTTGCGTTTGGTCAATTGGAATGAATTCAGATTCATCTTATTTCATAATGGTACTGAAAGATAATATCTAAATTTATTTAGAATCTAGATTGAAATACTCATTACCACAAATTTGTCTATTTTGTTAAGGTTGCCTCTGTTCCTTGCCTTGTCGATATGTTCGATGGTTAAACCCTTTGTTGTGGTTACACAGAACGAGAAATTCCCCTGTACAAGGAGTGACTGGACTTTCGACCCGGGTAAGTGGACACATATTCTTACCATAACTTTTAGATGTATACCACCAGATTTGGATTTAAATTTTTAAAGTGCGTAAAGAAATAAATAAAATTGTCAAAAAAAAAAAAAAAAAAAAAAAAAAAAAAAAAAAAAAACACGAAACATCTAGGTCTAATTTGACGCTGATTTTCACCATTTTTCATAGATTCATATCAACACGCGTATGGCCGACATGCAGTCTGACCAATAGACATGTTGTTCTTTAGAAGCTCCTTTATTACCTTCACGGTGGATAATCACGTGATACAACATTTTCAGAAAATCTTCAATATTTTTTTAAATACTGGACCGATTTGAAATTCGATTTGAAGCAGAGAATGTGGACGTGGTTGATTTTTGAAAAATCAACTGATAAAAAAGTTATTGAAGATAAACCAAAAGACCTTATCAACTGTAAGAAAGCAACATGGATCCACATCAGATTGTGTGCAAAATTCATATCATAAACTATATTAACTACTCTTTCAGTCAATTGCTACATCGATTCACAAGAATGGCAAGGCCAGAAGAATGTCACGGAGAATGGGTTGCCATGCCAACCGTGGGAGGACGATTACCCACACCGCCACGGTAACCATGACAACGACTTGTTTCCCGAAAATAACGAGAAAAAGGCCGGTAACCAGTGTCGGGATCCAGACAACGAAGGCGCCCCCTGGTGCTACACGCAGGACGAAGACACGAGATGGGAATATTGTGGCATACCCAAATGTGAAGGTCAGTGGAGCAAGGTCATAGGCCCTATCAGTGCTTTTGAACAAAAACCTCCTAACTGCACTTTGTTTTAAGCTGCAGTTACGAGCCCTTTGTTGGAAAACGGCGATATCATACATATTTCTAAAGTAGTTTGTTGTCCTATAGTACCAGTATTGAAGTCCTGTCTCTTTGACGAGATTTTAAATTTGCAGACCCATAGGAACGGGGGGGGGGGGGGGGGCAAAAAGTAGGCAAAATGCCGAGTTTTCCTTATATTACTTAGCATATAGTTTCGTATGGATTGGTCAACCTTCGAGGACAGATCGTTCTTATGCAACGATAGTTGGCACTAAGTACCCATTCCAAGGCTTACTAGTATTCTTCACCGACCATTAATCGACCGTTTCCAATTAGATACTGACTTGAAATTCAGTATCTTTTTGAAAACGGTCGATTAATGGTCGATGATACAATACAAAAGACATCTAAAGATAATAATTATGAGATGTTGAACCTACAGTAAGGATTAAATGATAAAAGATGTTTCCTATTATGAACAACCTTCTGTATCCAATGTCTGTTTTAATTTTGATAGTTCATATTGATAAGAATAGAACCACAAACTGCTTTTTACAGGCGATGTTTACATAGAAGACGACATATGCACGCAATGTTATTGCCAGTACGAGGACTCTCAGTCCATCGTGAAAGTCGATTGTGAGCCGATCGTCTGTCCAGTATGTCCTGGCCGCGTCATACAAGATGAAACATGTTGTGGCGTCTGTGATATGTCTGTCTGCGTCATAGATGATGTAGTATACGAACACGGTTAGTATAAATATGGTAAATTTTAACCCATTACCAGACGGCAAAATTTTGGACCGTTCCAATTTGAAAGGTGATGCAGACGACAATTTCAAGCGAATGAAATTTTGAATCTTTTGGTCTTTTTACATAGAAAACATTGTGGAAAATGAAGAAATTGCTTGTCACAAGCAATTTCTTCATTTTCCACGATGTTTTCCAAAGCCATTATCTTGAGGGGAGTCAAAAGGCGTCACTGTGTGGTAATGGGTTTTAAAGCATTTTCTCGAATTAAAAGTTTACAAATAAAATTTGTAAAAAACAAGCTCGCGGGTGTTTCGTTCAAAAAAGACATTGTGTGATTATTGTGATACCCTATGTATCTGCCTGTGATATCCATGGCCAACTAGCTTGTAGGTCTACATCATTCAAATTATCATGACCGCTGTCTGCTGTTACACTACAGCCAACTATCATTGGTCACGCTAAAAAATGTCGTTACTACAGCTATCATAAATTTGTGTAAGTACTTTTGTCTGGGCAAAGTGAATTGCTCAGTTATCCTTGCAGCGTAATACTATAACTGAACATAGGATATAAGGACATTATCCCATTACTGCACAGTGACGCCTTTTGACTCCCTCACAAACAAAGACTTGGGAAAACATTGTGGAAAATGAAGAAATTGCTTGTGACGACCAATTTCTCCATTTCCCACAATATTTTCTACACAAAAAGACCAAAAATGTAAACTTTCATTCAGTTTTAATTGTCGTCTGCAACATCTTTGAATTTGGAGCACCCCAAAATTTTGTCGTTTGGGAAAGGGTTGAATTTCATATTTATCCACTTCAGATGAAGAGCTGCCGTCCGAAGACCCGTGTCACGTATGTAAATGTGTGGCAGACGGTAAGGAGGTCGGACAGATATGTGAAACAATGACATGTCCGGCGTGTCATGGTAAGAGAGAGGACGATGGTTCCTGCTGTGGGGAGTGTATAGAAGGGTGCATGGTTAACAATACATTTTACGAGGAAGGTAAGTTATCGTCGGTGTTATTGCAATACCTCGTAACTCCAGCTTGATCAAAGCTGGAGTTACGAGGTTTTGGAATAAAACCGACATTATGATTAATTTTCTCGTTTATTCAACTTATGGTAAAAGAGAGGACGATGGTTTGTGCAGCGGGGAGTGTATAAAAGGGTGCACGGTTAACAACACGTTTTACGAGGAAGGTAAGTTATCGTCGGTGTTATTGCAATACCTCGTAACTCCAGCTTGATTAAAGCTGGAGTTACGAGGTTTTGCAATAAAACCGACATTATGATTAATTTTCTGCTTTATTCAACTCATGGTAAGAGAGAGGACGATGGTTCATGCTGCGGGGAATGTATAGAAGGGTGCATGGTTAACAGTACATTCTATGAAGAAGGTAAGTTATAAGAAGTAACAGAATATTTCCATTGTGTATTTATTTAGACAAACCTCAAAACCTCAAACTCAAAAATGAGCCTCTAGGACCAATTACTCTCTTGTGTAATAATTTGGTGTCTATGGTGGAATGATACTAGGATTGGGTACGACACTCATTCTTCAAAAAAGTGCACAATTAGAAATACAAAAATCTGAAAAACCGACCATTCTGAAAAACTTAGTTTTTGACTTATTCTTGCAAAATATTTGTTGAAATTAGAGAATTCAATTTTAGCGTACCCAAACAAGGCCGGAATTTTTCAATTTTTGGATCCAAACACAATGGTGTCTATGCATGATAAGATACGTTATGGTGTTTAGTTTTCCTGTTTACACATTGGTTTTGTATATTGGCGTCGGGAGACGATTCATATTAGGTTTCCGCCAGATCAAGCATCCATTGTATAGCGAGAAAATGATGATTTATTGACTTGTTATAAAAATATTAAGGCCTTAAAGTTGGAACTTAAATGAAACATCGTTTCTCTTATTATTTTTTGTTTGTTTTGAATGAAATAATAGACCTTGTATGAAATAGAATAAACTCCTGCTGAAAATATAAAGATTAAAGACCACTTAATTGAATTACAAAACAAAAAATATTTTATTCTAATTTATTAAGCCTTAGTGATTGTCACAAGGTAAGGAACCATGCCGTAACGTATCTTATTTCAACACAAAATCTCTATCTTTTGAACATGTATACATTACTGTATTTTATATATTTTTTTGTGAAAAGTGAAAGGGATATCTGTAGGCTTAGGCATTGGTTAGAAGTGCACTAGTTTCAAGCTCAAATTATAGAAGGTTATTCCGAGAAATAAGGATTAAACAAGACACCAATATATTGGAAATGCTTAATTGTGTAATTGTTATATGATAATTGCACCAAATACCCTTTCTAACCTCTTTGTAGCAATTTCCATTTAAACATATTCAGAAAATGATAAAATACTAAAGTAAAACTAGCAAATGCAGCACTTATTTTGGAAACAATGCAATCAAAATGGTTCGTAACGTATCTTATGATTTCATTTGTTTTATTGTTTTAAATAATTCAAGGACTTAGTGAAGTATAATTAAAAGACACATGCGTTTTAGCATACCAACTGGATCAACGATTCTACAAAGAATGTTATCAGAAGTTTTCCATAGCTTGTCTTCCTTTGTAGGCCATTGGAATAAAAACGATTGTTTTGTATTGGTTTCTTTCATTTATTGTATAAAAATAGTGATTTCATTAAAATGGATGTCTATTATTTGTCCAAAGTATGCTATGTTTGATAAGAAGTCCAAGTGGATAGTCCAATTTGATCACATTAGTTTTTATTGCCTTGACTTAATCGAGTTTGAGTTTATTGGGGTTTTACGCCGTTTTTCAACTACCAGGGTCATATCGCGGCGGCTGGAGCACCTAACCGTGGGTTCCTGGTATTTCTCGCACCAGTACAACCACAATATCCAAACCAAGCCTCCAGCTGCTCTCTCACATAGATGATTCACACCCATTGGTGAGAGACAAATGACTTTTGTCAAATGTCAGAATGGATACTGGCCGAGCCGGGGTTCGAACTCGAGACCCCTGGATTGACAGACTCCGACGTAACCGACTGAGCTATCCGGGCTCGGCTTGACTTAAACGAGCGTCACGTATCTTATCATAACGTATCTTACTCATAAATAAGTTTTTAAGGAAATTCCTCAGAAATAGAGTTTGCTGGTTTATTACGCTGCAAATTATTTTTTTCTAAAGAAGGTTTGGAATCATTTAGTATATCACGTGTATGAAAAATGGTAAAAGATTTAAAATAAAAGTCGGTTTAAGCCGTAACGTATCTTATGAAAAATAAATTGGGGGATTCTTGTTTTTGAAAATTGATGTTGTTTTATTCTAAATTGTGAATAAGCTTGATCTTTTTGGGTGTGTTTCTGTTTACGTTGACATCTAACCTACCACTAAAAACCGTTTTGACCTTAAGGAACACATACTGTTGTGTTTTACTGTCCATTAAAGGAGCGTTATGTATCTTACGCTGGAAATCGGGACATCAGAAAAACTTTTATCTCAAAAAAGTATAGTCCTGCATTCCCACTAAACAGTAATCAGACCACAGGAACATATATTTGGAAAAGAATAAAAAGATAATCGAAGCAAATATAGATTAAACTGCGTTAAAATCAAGCTGATTTTGAATTGCACCATTGCAGGGACAACCAAAATGAATGGAAAATAAGCTAAAGAAAGGTGAAATTTAAGGAGAAAAAATAATTCCTGGTCTTATATTATGTTTGAAATACGCACAAGGTACCTATTGTATAATCTTAAGCAAAGAAACCAAAACAAAAACCTTCCAATGAATTAATCATTAGTGGGGGACAGAGAATTTCAGTAATTGTGCAGTTTTTTGAAGAATGAGTGACATGCATTTAGATTTTCAAGGACATTGTAATATTGATGGCTAATTTCAAGTTGCAACTAAACAAGGTTTTGCTCTATAAATGTATAAACATGTATTGCCTGTGGAATATTACACTATATCACCTTATTCTGTGCAGCCAGCATGTTCTAATTCACTATGCAAATGTCTTGATTTTCAGATGAGCAATTTCAAGATGGGTGTAGCTATTGTGAATGTCATTTGGATGAGGCGGGTCCCTATATCACGTGTGTAGGAACGCCATGCGCGATCAACTGTGATCCACATTTGATGATCATGGAGGAGGGCGACTGCTGTCCGAAATGTCAACCTGGCTGCTATGACAACACCAATGGACAAATTTATGACGAGGGTGAACGCATTTGTTAATAATCATTCGTTTCTATTGTATTATATTCTCTCGGTTGTCGATTTTGTCTTGCTTTCGTTCTTTTCTTAACTTACTACAGATACAAATAGATGTATAATAAAAAACCACTAAATATGATCAAGCCACAGAACCGACTTAAATTACATATTCTCTCTCTTGTTTTGTGAAAGGACCACGAATAGAGCCAAGAAAGTTATGTACAAATCTTCAGCCAATGGGCACATAAATGCCACCCGCAAATCACAGTTTTAGGTATATATGATTCAGTCTTGATTTCATACCATGTACTAATATTTCAAAGGAAGCAGTTTGTCACGAACAAAGTGAGTAGTGTCATTGTCAACATTTAGCAGGTAGTATGAAATAGTGATGTCCGCATATGCAAATGAGTTACTATGAATAGCAACAAAATGGCGACGATTACGTCATATTTGTTTGGACACAAAGATACCTCTTTACTACTATTTCAGATGACGAGGTACCCCGCGACTCGCTTTGTGAACAGTGTCACTGTCGTCAGAATGATGATGATTATTATTACATACACTGTATGAAGGAGGAGTGTCTGCCATGTGAAGGGAGAGTGGAGAAAGATGAGACATGTTGTGGTATATGTCATGATGTTGGTTGCGTAGTTAATGGTACTACTTATAATGAGGGTGAGTAGCCCTCTGCCAAGTGTTATTGAAATGTCAATCGCTTTTCACATATTTATTACAGTCTAAAATTGAAAACATGCATTGTCACAACGAAGGCAAGAGTAGTTAGTCTTGTGTAAGAACAGTTTTATGCCTTGGTATTCTTACAAATCACACGTCTTTTTGGACCACACATTTCACATGCTTCTTTATGTACTAATATGCATATTATATTAAGCCTTATATCTTCATCCCAGTAGTGACGATCTGCTGAGTCAACATCTTAACCCTTTACCAAACGACAAAATTTTAGGGTAGTCCAAATTGAAAGATCCTGCAGACGACAATTTCAAGTGAAAGGAAATTTTTAATTTTAAGGTCTTTTTGGATGGAAAACATTGTGGGAAATGAAGAAATTGCTTGTCACAAGCAATTTCTTCAATATTCCACGATGTTTTCCATTGTCATTATTTTGAGGGGAGTCAAAAAGAGTCATTGTGTGGTAATGGGTTAAGCTCTGTAGTATTTTGCTTTTTCAAGGTAAAAATATATATTACATTATTTTTGTCCCACAGTGATACTAGTAAATGATTTTCTGGACTTATACCGTGATTATTAATTGAACACATAGATCTAGTATAGTTTATGAAGTAAGAATCTTAATATTGTTTCTGGAACTACTGTTTTTTCCACCATCGTCCGATACCAACTGATTTACCTTGCTAATCTTTTATACCCAGGAGCCGAGCCCGGATAGCTCAATCAGTTACGCCGGAGTCTGTCAATCCAGGGGTCTCGAGTTCGAACCCGGCTCGGCTCTGACATTTGACAAAAGTCATTTCTCTCTCACCAATGAGTGTGAATCATCTATGTGAGAGAGCAGCTGGAGGCTCGGTTTGGATATTGTGGTTGTACTGGTGCGAGAAATACCAGGATCCCACGGTTATGTGCTCCAGCCGCCGCGATATGACCGTAGAAGTTAAAAACGGCGTTAACACTCCAATAAAATCAAATTCTATACCCAGGTGACGATGTTCCACAAGATGACCCCTGTGCTATATGTATGTGTTTTAATAACGGAGAGACGTTTGAGCTAATGTGTGCGCATTACGATTGTGCTCCGTGTCCCGGCCGTGTTGTCCCAGACGATACTTGCTGCGGCAAATGTGAACCTGGGTGTTTTGATGAAGACGAGCAATTCTATCCGGATGGTATGTTACCCATTATCAGACGACACAATTTTAGGGTGGTCCAAATTCAAAGATGTTGCAGACGACAATTTCAAGAGAATGTTATCTAAAATTCTTTTGTCTTGAGGTTGAAAACATTGTGGGAAATGAAGAAATTGCTTGTCCCAAGCAATTTCTTCATTTACCAAAAGGTTTACCAAAGATGTTATCTTTTGGTGAGTAAAAAAGGGTCAATGCGTGGGAATTCAAAATATATAAAATTTTAACTTTAACCGTGCCATGTGTGCCCATTACGACTCAGATTTTAGCATGAGAACGTTCTTAAGTTTTTTCGAGAAACCGGGCCTGGTCAATATTGAAGACTAGGTGTAAAAAATGAAACTAGATCTACATGTCTAATCATATTATATACAGGAATCGACATACCATCTAGAGACCCGTGCGTCAACAAAACTTGTCGAGCCCCGGAGATTGCGGAAAGTGTCATGGCATGTGAAGAGTGTGTAGGGCGATGGACACCCGACGACACGTGCTGCGGAAAATGTGAATATGGGTGCTTAGTGGGAGATGAGCTATACCCAGATGGTATGTGAAATGCATTTCAAGAGTTTCTGTTGATTTCGTTGTTCACAATGAATGATTAAACGCTGTACGCCTACAATTATGATACAGTCACTTTTCATCGAAAACATCGTAATTACACTTTAAAACAACTGTGCTTTGAGACTTTTTAGGTTTTTGAAGATTTTCTCGTTGATCATTATTTGTATCTAAGGATGGGCATACATGTTGTTGCAATACAGCGACAGAAGTTCCAAGTAAAGTTCCTTGCCAAGTTTGCTATGGGCATAGTCTCCCTGCTGTTGATATGATAGCCTATATGTATTAATTTATGTTGGGCTTATTTTCGTTACCCTTCACGTTTATGTAACTGTGCACCCAATTTTGTCCAGTTACGAGAATGGGCGACCATTTTCGTAAATGTAAATCTGTATGTTCCGTATGCCTGGCATAACTACATGTATATGTGCGCCCGAAGGTAATAGAGGCCGATGGACGGGTGTCCTTCATTTGAATACATTGTATTATTGTTGGGCTTCAGCAACAAGAATTCCATTAGTCTAGAGTTAACAGTACATAACATCGGTGCAATTCTAAAACCTCGTAACTACAGCTTTATTCAAGCTGTATTTTCGGGGTTTAAGAATTACACTGACGATATGCTCAATTCTTTGTGAAATTAACAAGACACTGTCCGTATATTCTAGGAGCAGACGTTCGCATGGACCATCCGTGTGAAGAAGGATTGTTATTAGCAAAACTATCCAATCAGATCTTTGAACTCACATTTAAACGCAAAATATATGTAGGCCTACCTTGTTATAGTGAAAAACGTCCCTCGCTTTGACCGAGTTCACCACCAGTGGTAATGTATTCCATTCCTCCTAAGATAGGCCTACCTACTTCGTGAAGCTTTGAAAATGTCAGTGGCTACAGAAATTGACGAAGTCATCGGGATTTAGATATGGTCGTTAATTTCGGTTGTCACCAATAAGATAGAGGCGAAATTGTATGAAGTATTGCTAATGATAGATGGGATACGTTAACTGTAAAGGGATAATTGCGGGGGTGTTATCCCAACCATTTTTCTATCATCACAAGGCACAAGTTTTAAAGAAGGGGAAACGAAACAAGTAAATCCCTTTCGATTTAAATTCATGGTTTCGTCATTCGGCATATTTTGTCTTATACATGTGCTCTGATAGTGTATTCGATGGAATCATTATTTGGTAAAATGTGTACCCCACCCACCTTTGTTTCATTACATTTCTTTAAGAACTTATGTTAATACGTCTCGACTTAAGGCCTACCTTGTAATGGCCGTGGCCATAACGCAGTTGGAATAGCATTGGCCTAAGATTACTCATGAGGTACTGGGTTCGATCCCCGGTGGTGGTTTAATGGGCTATCTTATCTGTCAAAATTGTCTTTCATCAATGCTTTGATAATCATTATCCTATGTTGGTAAGCAGCTGGAAGCTCAGTAAGGATGTTGTTGTAATACTGGTATGAGAAACGACACGAGTACATGGTTAGGTGCTCCGGCCGCAAATCTTTGAAGGAGGAGTTTTACCGTTCGGATATCCTCGGATAATGTCGATCAAAGATTGAATCATCGACTCGGATGTGTGTGTATGAAGAAATCTTAAAAGAATCGCATTTCTTAGCCGGAAGTAGCTACGCTTCATAAAGTAGTTTTCGATGTCATCCAAATGAACAACCATGGCAACTTGCCGGACTTGCAGGTTGTAATCATATTAAAAAGAGAGGACACTCGAACTGCAAACAATGCATTTCAGTATCATTGTCGCTTCATTGTTGACATTCGTCACAGACGAACGTTTTGAATTGTTGTTCTATTCTATTCTATTCATAGTCTGAAAGTACTTCTACGACTTGTATGATTCGATAGAATTGTCCTTGGTGATCCAAATGGAGTTTTACCTCAAACAATCAATTTACCTTGTAGGACCTGTTGGAGACAAATGTTCCGGATGTGTATGTGACGGAAACACCGGTGATATAACATGTACCCCACCCACTTGTCCTGCTAACCTAGAATGTGTGGATCCAGTGGTAGGGGAAGATTGTTGTTATCACTGTCCTAATGGTAAGATTTAAGCCTTAATAACGCATGCTGGTAATTTTAATAAATTGACTTTGACAGGCAGTATATACAAAGATCAGCCTGCACATGCGTGCAGTCTGATCCTTGTCTACACCGTCCGTCTTTCCTCATACAGTAAGGAATTACACTCGTTCTCAGAATAGAACGTCGATTCCAATTTGCAAATTGAGAAAAAATGAACTTCTTCAAAACCGTTGTTTTTCTTTCTAATTCCGTAGAACAACCATTTATGAACAATAATGCGAAATATCAGAACTCAAATACAGTGATTTTCATTTTTGTCAATACTATTTCTTAACTCTGGTATAAATGAAGTGTAATCTGCGTTATGAGTAAATAATTGACAATATTTTACGGATTATTTTACATTTTACCGTAAGAAATGATTTTATCATATTTCTTGATATTCTAACTGAAAGGGTTTGTTATTTTCTATTCTGAATTCCCATTCTCAGTCTTTAAATAGTCATTTTGATAGGTCTGTCGACGGTGAAAATACACATTCTTTCAAAACTAAAAATTATAGAAGATAAAAAGTTATAAAGTTGTCGATCTACAACTGTAATCCTGTAATAAATGTAATTTACTATTCAAACAGATTTGAAAAGTATGTATTATTTGTGATTGTTTGCGAAATTTTACTTTCAAAATTGCCTGTCCTCTTCATAACGTAGATTAAATCACGACATAGAGTAGATTACACCAAATCATAAATGACTAATTTGAGCTTAACAAACCGTAGGGTGCCAAGGAAAAGACTATAAATATGTTAAAAATATCTGGTAAGACGTTTTCAGACATTTATGAATGTAAAATTGTCTAAGGGAAACTATATTTACAATAGACAGTAACAAGAACAGTAACAACTTTAAAATTATAGACTGAAATTCTCCACGCTATTGTTTTTACTTTCGCGATTCTTTTCTGAATATCAAAACCTTTTTGTTAAATAGGTATAATGATTTTTGAAAAAAAGTTCCTTGTAAATTTTCGAAACAATCTTAGATGTGCACAAGCGAAAAGAAAGGGTATCATACACAAAGAATAATACCCCTTTCCTCCGAAAGTTCTGATCACCCTCTAGAATGGAAAGCAAGAAATAGATAACGGAAAAGAAAATGCCAATAGTCAGCATTTTCTCCTTTTCCCGAAAAGTTTCTATGTTATGAATAACACACTATCTGTTTTGAGTAGGCTAACATTTGTTTAACCTTCAAATTTGGGTTTAGATTTAGACCAGTTTAAAAGTTACCTTTATTGTCCATATTCAGAATGCGTATGTTATGTGATTTAATATTATTTTGATGAATATGATAATTATAAAGGCTCTGTGATGCAAAAGTCAAATTTGCGCGGATCTTTATTTTTTTAATGAATATTGTTTTCAAAATATCAAAAAATGAAAGAAAGAAACGAACGCATTCATATCAATGTACACATTGAGGCAGAACATTTAAGTGTCTCAATTTATTTTTTTAATGCACTCTCCAAGAATAGTGTATCTGCAACAGCCTCGACACATGACACATTTTGGAATGATTCTGCGTACAATGCCACTAAACTTGACCAACAGCTGGTCAACAGGGACAATTTCTCAAACTGCAAACACTCAGCCTTGCAATTCAAACGATTCTGTTGATGACAAAGTGGGTGTGGATATTGAATGAATTAATGTGAAATATAGCTTAGAAAACAATTATTCAAAGAGAGAAAAAAAAACTGAATAGCAGCATTTTTGCCTTTTGTTCAAGTATTTTCTCAAACCGTTTCGTTCAAGGGCATCAAAACAGTGAAAAATAAGAAACAATTAATGTTACCTGTTCAATGTGACACTTTCAAAACGTAAAATTTGATTTGTAATCTACGTTTTCTACTTTGGTAATCTACGTTAAGATATCGAGTTAAATTACTTTGATCCCACGGGGAAAATCCATATGTAAGCGAGTAGATTTAGAAATTCGGCATCTAAAGCCCATGATAACATAGGTTAACATGCTATGATATCTTAAAGATATACTGGTAGACGTTAAGAGCAGATATATATCCGTTTTTGAAAGCTACGTTATCGCCTATTTGCACAATAGGTCAATTCAATCTTTTGAGTGAAGTTACAATTAAAACATGTCAGACAATTATTGTGCTTTTAAATTTGAAAACAATCCATATTTCTTTAAGGGTTACATTCAGGTTTCTGTAATAATGGACTATAAATCTTAGAGGGTAAGTCAAGAATTCTAAACACGAGTTCAAAATTTTTGTTAATAAGTGTGCTTTAATCAGGTCTGTTGTCACAATTTGGAAAACATCTTATACAGATTTTGTATCAATATATCCTTCATAGTATGAAAATTGATAAAACCGTAAAGAAATTGTGGAAATTCTTTAAAAACATGTAACTTACATCGAATTCTGCCACCCGTCACAGACTTCTAATGACAGTCCATGAAACTGACATGTTGAGCAATGAAATAAGGAACATGGTTTTTTCAGACTCTGTATGTATATCCTACAGTTTAACAACCAATAAATCTCTCTATCGGCCTCAAAACAGCGAATTTCGTGTTTTTCACTAACGTAGCTTACATAACGTAAATTACTGCATAGGAAACTTTTCTCGATTGACAATTCGGAAAAGATATGAAAGAATGACTTATTATCCCTATTTCCTCCTCAAGTTCAATCCTACTTCCTACAATATTGTTTATTTATCTATTTCTTCTAGTATGGGGAAAATGTCACTAACGTAAATTACAAGCTTAAAACAACGGTCGTACCCTGGTTGCATTATTGTGTTTTTAAACAAGGAACACATGCGTGTCTATATAGCAATCTGATTATTCAAATGCTTGTTTAAGGTGTTAATTTCGTTGATAATCATTGTTTTAAAGGAGTTCTTGAATTATTTATCATTTTTTTGAATGATGCTTCACGTAGATTACCCAAATTCGGGGACAAAATATTATTGCTGATATTTTTTTCTTTTTACCCCAATTAGTGAAATATTGCTTATTTTTACGTTGGCACATAGCCATTTATCAGTTTCGAAAATATCTTTTTTGTATTGCATTTTGCCAACTTGCCCATAAAAGCTTCAAATCAACAACGAACAGCGCGGGGACAGGCGAAAAATCGACCCCTTGGTATAAACATGGATTGCCCAAATCCATACAGTTGTATACTATGATAAGTTTTACCCATTTTTTATTTGTATTATAAATGCTATTGAAGGTATGCAAACTCATTTTGAACTATGGACGATTTTCTATTTTTTATAAATATTTTCATAGCGAAGACAGCCTTTTTCAGAAATCGACGTCCTATTCTGAGAACGAGTGATTATGTGATATAACATGTACCACAACCACCTGTCCAACAAACCTTGAATGTGTTGCTCCTGTAATATGGGAAGACTGTTGCTACCACTGCCCTAATGGTAAGATTTTTAAGAGTAAGTAGATCTAATATCAAATTTGTCGTCTACAGCATCTTTCGAATACGAACAGTCCAACCTTTGGTCGTTTTGGATAGAGTTTATAGTGTTGTATATGTTGACAATTTCAGGAAAGAACTGTGTGGTAAAAGGAAAAAGGCCTGTTATACTGGCATACGAAGAATTTCATCGTACTAAGAAATCTGTGTGCGCATGCGGAGGTGATCCATGGTACCCGTACGCATTCTGCGCCGATATTAAACTGCAGAAGAAACTGTTTAAGAATGTTATAGAATATTTTGATGAAGATTATAAACAACTTGGAAAAAATTAATACTGTGACTGATGAAATATTAAAAACTGCTATAAAAGAATACGTTTTA
This sequence comes from Fragum sueziense, assembly GCA_963680895.1. Classification (NCBI taxonomy): domain Eukaryota; kingdom Metazoa; phylum Mollusca; class Bivalvia; order Cardiida; family Cardiidae; genus Fragum; species Fragum sueziense. Next base: position 5,888,009 of record OY804594.1, on the reverse strand, counting down.
TCTTTCTATATCTTTTTTCCGATTAAAACCCATTACCACATAGTGACTCTTTTTGACTCCCCAAGAGATAAAGGCTTTGGAAAACATCGTGGAAAATGAAGAAATTGCTTGTGACAAGCAATTTCTTCATTTCCCACAATGTTTTCTATGTAAAAAGACCGAAAACTGTAAAATTACGTTCACTTGAAAATGTCTTCTGCAGGATCTTTCAATTTTGGCCGCCCTGACATTTTGTCGTTTGGTAATGGGTTAAAATAATCGCTTGTTGTGGGTAGCCTAAATATAAAAAAATCATGCATCGAAAAGTTTGTTACCCCTACCATAAAATGCATGGATATAGGCCTACCATTTCCCAAACAAGGCACGATTTAGTCGTTTGGAGAAACATTGACAGATAGGAAGAAATGTATTGCAATCAACAAACTCTTCTATTCCTTTGTTATTTTCTCAAACATTTCATATAAATTTCATATTAATTTTTTCACCGGGGCGTCGCTAAAAAATATGTGACTTCTCTGCATTTATGATTCATGTATACAGTAAACGCCGACGTCGGTGTATATAACGGATTGGCGAAGAACCGATACGTCTGCAATGCTGATTTTTATGTGACTTTAGGGCGTTTAGGCTAATCAATGTTATAAATAGTCTTGATTGCACAGTCTTAAAGCTCGTTTAACAAGTTCAAATGCGCTTCCAATAGTACCACGTAGCCTACATATAGCTTTATCCCATCTACAAAATGTAGGCTACGAATTAAAGCTTAGAATTCATTTTTCTGTTGTCCAAAGCTCGTTTTACAAGTTCAGCTGCGTCCTCTGCACATCCCCAATGTAACGTTACTCCACCGCCACCGTGACCGTAGTTGTGCACAACAACCTGTGAGAAAAATAAGGTTTACACTGAACATTTCATTTGTGTTCACACATCCACACTGGTGGTGAACTCGGACAAAGCGAGGAACATTTTTCATGAACACAAGGTACAGATACTTCATTGCGCATCCTGATTTTTGTAAACAATACACGTGGCATTTTGTTTTACTTCTCTTTCCGTCTTTTTTTAAAGGATGCACTCAAATGGAAGTTACTAAGGTATGTAGATATGATTTATAATACGCACGAAAATATCAGTTTTATCGATCATTATTTTCAAATGGTATAAACGGATTGCAAGTGCACAAAGCGCATATTGAGATCATTTGGGTTGATCTTAATCGCCCGAACGAAATGGTACGATATCACTGTTTATGTTTATCTATTTGCATTGCAAGTTAACAAAAAAGACATTTAAGTGTACAAATAAAGGCTGTAAATGGCAGTTTTCGGTGTCATGTCATTGAAAATCATTGTGCGGTTTCTTCGTGACAACGTTACAGCATGTTTGCGATGTTATCTTTTCCAGCTACGGTGTTTTATAGAACATGTTTGATAAATTAATCGATTGCACTGGACTTAACGGCACATTTAAACATTTATTCGGTAATATCGCACTGATTTGAGCATCTAACCATAGATTTCCGGCATCAAATTCGAGCACCAGGTACTTATTTCAATATATATCAATATGAACTGCCTAACTCCCCTTTCAGATATATTACTGACAGGTGATGACAATTAGATGACATCATCATCATCATCATCATCATCATCATCATCATCATCATCATCATCATCATCATCATCATCATCATCATCATCATCATCATCATCATCATCATTTTTATCGTTACCTTGGAGTTTCACCGGTAAGATTTTCGTTATGCCTTCTTAAATTTGGTACAGGTGGAGAATAAGCTATTAAATGAGAACAAGATGGATCTTGATCAGACAGTGCACATGCAAAGTCTGATCTGGATCCATGTTGGTCACAAAAGCCTATCAATAGGACGAACACATGAATAAGAGATATCGGTTATGGCAATCAATTGTGTGCTAAAATAGACTTGGTTACTGTTCTGTTTTTATAAACTGTTGGTATTGGTATAAAATGTCGTAACTACAGCTTCAAACAAGCTCTAGTTGCGACGTTTTACATTTACATTTACGGAATGTCATCGTTTGTCCGAAATTAATCACTGCTTTCTCGATAAAATTGATCCCTATTCAAAGACGAAGCAATGGAATACATTATGTATTTCCGAAACAGTTTCCCCCAATTAGAAAGGTTTGGAAAAACATTGAATCAAAAGAAGAATAGATCTTTACTGAAAATAATTTGGCTCCTTTTTTCTTAATATTTTTCTTTCATATTTTCTTATTTAGTACACACATTTTAACTTCTCAACATATAAAATCAATGTATTTTGACATCTAGAGCAGTCAGCTAGACAAATTGGCGGACGGGTAGAAAAACGGACGGACGGGAAAACGAAGCACTATCTATATGGTGGTCATTACTAAAAGCCTTCTAATTGGGGGCTGCAATACCAGATAGGCCTATTGTTTTGGAAATGATTATTGTATACCATTAATTCGTCTTTGAAAAAGAATAAATTTTATCTATTATATATAGACCTAGTGACGTTTTTTCGGGCAAACACTAGTGCTTCGTCGGTGTAAATCTAAAACGTCACAAACTCAACTTTATTGAAGCTGTAGTTACGGGATTTTATAACAACACCTACGATTTATCCATATTTAACCGAAAACCCATTCTATTGTTAGGACAAAAGTAATTGCAATTCGAACAGCCGTTGAAAATGTTCACGGTATCATAAATAAACCGTACAAGTCCCCTTCAAAAAACGTTAACTACGATTTTCACATCGTAAAAAAACTTCTACTCCAAGAATTGTAATACCAACTTCAGAATCAGTCAGAGAAATAAAATAACAAAACGTACAATAGCCTCTAAGTGTCTCACCGATTCGTCCATATTGTTTTTGGCGGATAAACACGTGCAAATCGTTGTGTACATGCTCAAACCATAGGCCCTTGGATCCAGGAATAATAACAACTTACATGTATATATAGTCCTAAATAATATAAATATGAGAAGGTTGGACAGTAGCCATTTTTCTGAAGTAACGGAAGTCATACGTGCGCAAAATCGGGCCGAGTACCTCGCGTTTTTCCCATCAAAGTACCAAAAGTACGCGATCCACGTCGGCACCTTTTTCGCTTGTTTACAATCGACGTTTTGAAAGAAAACAACATAATGGATGTCACTGAATGGTAAGAACATTTCCACATATTTCCAGTCTACAAAAATTTATGTACGAATTGACTTGGGTCCGACACTTTTCGTTACTAGCTGATTGTAGGTCTACTACCGAATGTCATGTTCTATTTTTTTCAGTAATCATTATAAAACAAATATGTGGAAATGTTCTTACCATTCAGTGACATCCATTATTAACGCGAGGTACCCGGCCCGATTTTGCGCACGTATGATCGGAACCAGTATAAAAAATCAAGCGCATTTTCAAGCTGGACTTCCGTTACTTCAGAAAAATGGCTACTGTCCAACCTTCTCATATTTATATTATTTAGGACTATATATACATGTAAGTTGTTATTATTCCTGGATCCAAGGGCCTATGGCTCAAACTAGTAAAACTGGTTTTTAAACGCGCATCTAAACATGAAGTATCCGTACCTTGTGTTCATGAAAAATGTTCCTCGCTTTGTCCGAGTTCACCACCAGTGATGGTCATCAATATGTATATGGTATAAAAATAGAAAGTGTTTGATAGATAGAATCAAAACAGAGTCTTTTTCATAATTTGCCGCATGTACATGGCCATTTGACTTGGTAGGCATATACAGCCTCTGTTGTCAAGATTCGACCATTCAATTTTCAGAAATGACCAAGCGTGTTCACGAAAAAAGGATCACGTGACACAACAATATCATCATTTGCAGAAATTCTTAAATGATTCTACCAAGGTAGTCTATCTCTAACGAGACTCACGCGACGTCGGACTTATTCGGGAGACATCGTAAACATTCGGCCGTGTCCCAGAACGTTTCATCGCTGAATATTTGCGACGTTGCCGGAATAGGTTCGGATACGTAACGAATATTAACGACATCGCACGAAAGATTCCGACGTCACCTGAATCTCAATAAGGATAGACTACCTTAATTCGAGACTGATTGGAATTGGATTTGAAGCAGAGAATGTATGAAAATGTCACAGATTTGTTGGATGTGACGTATCTTTAAAACATCACTTGATAACAAAAAAAGTTTTTTTGAAGACCAAACAAATTATTTGTCCTCAAGAACATTTTTCGTCAGGTGCATTTTAAAGATCTAACACATCAAGCAACTCTCTGCTTTTACATCTACTCTACTTCAAAGCCTTTTTTTCGAATCGGTCATGTATCAAACCTAGCAGAATTATTCAAAATTATCAAAAATACTTTGTCACGTAATTCCATGCCGTGGTAACAATGACATTACACCAATTTCTTTCCGTTTTGGCATTCGTATAAATGAGCCTGGATCTGGAAAAACGTCCCTTAAGGCTTTTGAGCACAGCATAGATCCAGATCAGCCTGTGCATATGCACAGTCTGATCAGGATCCATGTTGTTCTCTAATAGCTTCTGCGTGACCTGTAGTAACTTAAAGGGAGCAGCATGGATGCACATTGGACTGCATTTGACAACAGGCTGATCTTGAAACTCAATTTTTAAAAATGCTTTAAGGGACTTTTTTCCAGATCCCAGCTCAAATGTTTTCGTCTTCGACATTTGCTGCTAAACCGTACCTGTTGTTTCCCATTTATATTGACTATTTCTTGCTCAAGTCGTACTGTTCTGGGTCTAGCAGGTCGTAGGCCAGCATGCTCGGATTCTATCTTCGCTTCCTGAAATACAGTATTGATGGTACTCCGATATTTGATGATAAAATGTGCACATGTTCCATATTTATCATCACTCATTTTTTCGTCTACAGCAACTTTTAACTTGGACTAGTTTGAAATTGTTCTATTTCGGAAGGGTTAAACGGTTTAAATGCAATTTTTTTTATCAATGCATCATCGAAATTTAACATTGATTATTCAGAATTTTGGTAGAAAAAGGAATAATCACGACCTGATCTAAATATTCCCTATCTGCTTTCGGATATTCCTCGCCCAAAGTTTCAGAGGGCCATCAGAAGCAGTGTGTACTTACGACAAACTTGGGCAATATTCGATGGCCCTTTTCCATATTGAATACCGGTATTGTCCATGACACTTCAGAGGGCTTTAAGTACTTACAGACAAACTTGGGCAATATTTGATGACCCTTCCCCGTATTGAATTTGTGTCCATGACGCTTCTGAGGACCACCAGAAGCTGTGCACCCTGATAGACTTGGACAATATTCGATGGCCCTTCTGCATATCGAATCTGTGTCCGTGATGCTTCAGAGGGCCACTAGAAGCAGTGTGTACTGACAGATAGACTCGGACAATGTTTGATGGCCCTTCTACATGTTAAATATGCGTCCATGGTGCTTCAGAGGGCTATTAGAAACAGTAAGTACTTACAGATAAACTGGATCATTATTTGTTGGCCCTTCTCCATAGTGAATATGTGTCCACGACACTTCAGTGGGCAATATGAAGCAGTAAGTACTTACAAACAAATTCGGACAAAATTTGATGGCCCTTCTCCATAGTGAATCTGTGTCCGTGGCTGAGGGCCATTAGAAACAGTATGTAATGATAGATAGACTCGGACAATATTTAATGGCCCTTTTCCATATTGAATGTGTGTACATGACTGAGGGCCATCAAAAACAGGAGTGGTATTAACCAACCTGTCTTATTTCAAGATAACCTTTAGAATTACGCAACAATCCACCCGATTGGCCGAGACATACGTCTCGTCCAATCAGATGGCTTGCTTTATAATTTTACAATAGACAATCAATTTGGAAATGTTGGTGAATATGACATCAGTAAGTACTTACAGATAGACACGGGCAATATTTGTTGGCCCGTCTCCATATTGAATCCGTGTCCTGCGTGCTAACAGCTGTGTTTTCTACACCAACATCTGCCGTACCACCGACCACCACATACGACATTCTGAAGGAAAAAAAGGCCATTACCAGACGACATAAGTTTGGGGTAGTCCAATTTGAAAGAAGTTGCAGACGACATTTTTCAATTTGCTGAAATTCTGAAATTGTATAACTTTTTATAGAAAACATTGTGGGAAATGAAGAAATTGCTTGTCACAAGCAATTTCTTCATTTTCCTTAATGTTTTCCAAATCCATTATCTCGTGAGGAGTCAATAGGAGTCAGTGTGATGTAATGGGTGAAAGTGACTTCAACATTTTGTCTTATTTGATTTTGATCAACAACGTGACCATCTCTATTATAGGAAAAGTCTTGACACAAGGTACATACGCATAAAACGAGTTCATCGTTTACTGCTTTCCAGCCTCCTCTTTGTTGTTTAAATTTTGGTTCATAAATAAGGCTCATGAATGCAAACCGTTATTGTTGTTAGGGAAAAAATTTCACTGACTTACCCTGGTACAATATAACATATATCTCCATTTTCTTCTGTAAACGCATATGATTGATTTAGCCATGGTGCTTGTGTCTAGAAAATGGAACCGAAAAAAAGATATTACTAGATATACTAATTCAGAAAACCAGCCGGACAAAGACTTGAAATCAGAAAAAAATGTAAAAGAAACATTCCCAAATATCGATGTCATATTTTCTTGCATACCATAAATATTTGTGTACCATGATAGAAGTATTTCTGTGGTATGTTAAGCTATTTGCAAAATATGAACATGAAACCAGCATTAGGCCTACTAGACCTAGTATGTGGAAATATAAAAAACACGACCAGATAGACGGAAATAGGCTAGCTGGCAATTCTAACATTAATAAATTTGTTGCAGCATGAATACAAAATTTGACTTAGGCTATCAAATGATAGCCAATTTGTCATCAACGTCCACGTGACAAGACACATACCCGGATGACCTGGCCTCGTACTGGTTCCATGTTCTTATCATTGACTAAGTCACGAGCACCGAGACCAGCACAATTTACGATGACGTCATATCCTGCGTCACATAACTATAAAAGTAGAAAATAATTTTTATTTGTTTGAGACAAAGTTATTATCATCATTTTACAAATTCAAATGTAAATTAGTATGAACAAATATTTTATTATAGAGATGGCTGTGTATATAGATATATAAAATACCACTTCATTCAAAGATGTTATTATCATGCATAGAAAATAGTTCCCGATATGTGAATGCTTCATGACGTATTTCGACAAAGTAAAATACAATGATAAGTCTAACCTTTTTGGGTTATAGGCATAGGCCTTATTTCATTGAAATCCAAAGTTCGATGCTTCGGTTCATGAACTAATATCTATGATAAATACTCAAAAGATATCGTCGGTCGCGTTCGAAAATATCTGAACTACAGGTTGAAAAAGTTGAAATGTAACTGACCTCGCTCAGATTTGTAACTCTCCGCCTTTTCATTTTAGCTCCTTTTCGTTGAATCCTGCAAATTATTTGAATACATATTTTGACTATTGTGTCATAATGTATTGTAGTGCAAACACAAGATCATTTAAGGTAGAAGACCCATAATGAAAAACACCACTTTCTAGCCATACGAAATGCATCAAATTAAACACACTTGTAAATACACTTCACATAAAATGATTTAACGTGTCGGATTTCAAGATTATGCTTAAAGAAGAAAGGGAGACCGGGGTATCGTGAACCACTTTTTGATATATTTCAACTAGGGCTTTCTTAGTTTCACACAGAGTGCTCTGATCAATACCATATCAAAGATCAACATCTCTCGCATGTTTCTAAATCTTTGACAGATATTTTCGACATCCAGAATCCACAGAAAATCATTTTCAACTGAGCTGGTGAAATGATTCATTTAACCCCTTTGACGGGGTAGGTTGAACCAGTACATGGGGTAGGTTGAACCATTAGGCATGTTTGCGATAATTATTCACACTGAAAAGAGAAATAAACACCAGATTTCATTCATAATTATGAAAATTGGGTTTTACCTGCGATAATAACATACAATTTCATTCAAAGAATAAAAAATCATTCCATTTTCAAGAGAATTCGCTAAAGTCATACAAGAAGCTAATTTAATAGGCCCGAAATTATTTCTAGCGTTTTTCGGCTCTTATTTTCATAGTGGTTCAACTTACCACGGTACACACCATGGTCATATACTTGTCGTTTGTGAAGAAACCATCTTACGATGTCAATAACGGAATGCAATATTACATTCTGAAGTTATCGTATGTAAGATGTAAAGAATACTGCTGAGATTTACTTTGCATTGTAGTGCGAAGACGGAATGCATGAATTGTGAAAACCCAATTTCAAGGTCGAAAATTCGTTTTTGGGCATAGAATCCACCTAACAAGACATAATCTGTAGAAATTTTCACCGATGAATACTTAAACATTCCCGCCTCGAATGCTAACACCGAAGACGTGAAATTGAAAATCACGCGAGAGAAAATTGGAGTGGTTCACTTAACCCGTGGCTCATTTAACCCCGGTCTCCCCAATATAATTTCCAAATATCATTTTACTCTGTATTCATATGCAAGGAAGTTAATTTTGAACATTTTGTTAATTATTTTCATAAGTATGCATGGATTCAAAATTCTAAACCATACAAAATGCTTATATTTATACATTGTATTTGGATTGGAAATGTAACACAGTTTAGGAATTAGGCCTACTGGCATTTTTCAAATTCGCCGCTGGCTCTTTGGTGCTAATTATGGGTCTTCTACCTTAAGAATATTTTTTTCAGAGGTCTGCAAATTACTGTACATCTTCGCAAGCCAAGGGTTCTACCTCCACATTGTTCCTTACGAACGAACAAAGTGGAGGTAGAACCCTTGGCTTGCGAAGATGATTATACCTAACGATAAATGACCTTGCAGAGCAGCCCATGCTAATCGAATGGAATGCTCTCCCAGGTCAATTCTCGTCCGCTATACTGTGTCATTTTTCTCATTCTTCATCGCGAGTCCGGAAAACAACAGAAGATACGAATCCACATGATTAGTTATAGTGCCTTTAGTTTTATCTAGTGTCAATATATCGTTTAGTGTTTCTAATACACGTTGATCAATGTGCCGTACTTGTCTGGAAAAGGCAAATACTACCAGCGTATGTCGTGTAAATTATACTGATTATTTTTACATTAAAGAATAGAAAAAAAAGTTTACCTTTTCATGAGAAACTCCAGATAAGGTCCTGGTTCAAGGAGAGCTGTTGTGAAGAAAAATCCAGACCTGAAATGGATCAAAATATTCCAACCAGGGGCAGAATGAATAGACTAACATTTCTTTATCATTTGACTAAATCTAATTTACAGTACAATCCATCTGATTGGACGAAAAGTATTATGTCTTGGAATATTTTCATATTTTAAAAAATGTAACAATGCATAATCCTTGACATACTTTGTTTAAGTGACGATGTGTTTTTAATCACATTTGTAATACCAAAGAACCAGCAATTAGCCTACTTATGCTGTAATGCTTTTTAAACTTATGTCGGGAAGGTATGTTACAGCATAATTCATGTAAAAGTCACTCTTTTTAAATGTTGAATTTAATTCCCCTTTTGGGAATAATTTAAAGAAGCTTTACTTATAGCATAGCTGTGCTTAATCATAAAGACAATAATCACCACCACTAAGTACCATTATCGTAAACATGTAATTGTACCTCATGCCAGGGTGCATGGCTAGATCATCCTTGTTTACATGTCGAAAGTTATCAACCATGTCACTCCAGAACGGTGTCTGAAAATAATAGACTAATGAGCCAGGATGCGGAAAAGGTCCGTTAAAGTATTTGAAATTTTCATGTTTTAAGATCAGAATGTAATTATGTTACGTCTGACCGGCGTCCATGCTACTCTTATATGGTTTGTATAGAGCACGAAGAAGCTATTAGAGAACAATATTGTTCTTGATCTAATTGTGTGTATCTAGAACCATGTTGGGCTCAAAAGTCTTTAGGGACACTTCTCCAGATCCTGGCTCATTTGTATTACAGAAACAAGAGGATCAAGATGACCATATCGTCGCTTTTCTGCAAAAACCTCGTATCTGCAGCTTGTTTTAAGCTGTAGATACGAGGTTTTTTAAGAAAAGCAGCGATATACCACTTACAGCATAGGACCTAGATCTTATACAAATCACAAAGCTCGAAGGATTCTGATATTCATGGGTTCTCACACACAAAATTTCAAAAATCCTTTGGGGATGCGAAGATTGTATAGCATACACGAACGTTACAATTGTAAGAAAAGATGTACGTTTTTTTGTAAAACATTTCCATCCACATCATTTGCACAAGTATTTTGCAGAGATTCATGATACAATGTTACACAAACTTTTAAAAAGTTCTAAGCCGTATGACTTAGAAGAAGTGGGCATATGCCATAATCATATTTCCCTCTTTATCACCAAGTAACACTTGTAGGGAAACCACACCATTGTGCACAGTGATAATATGAGGTATTCTGGGTTTTTTGGTAGATATCCATGACAAAATTAAAGGTTGATTCTGTGCTCTCGTAAGCTTTCTTTAATAAGGATGCAAAATGACATTATATTGACAAATTATTTGACCATGTATTTACCGGTGTGTTTTCATGGGCAGACAACTCATATCCAGACAGAATTACCGCTCCTGTATATTTGGCGGAGTCTGACCAGGCTAGACGCTTCATGTGAGCTAGTGTAGATCCACTCCATTTTCTGGAAAAAAATGGCAAAACATGCAAAAGACTGTTGTGAATTGTATGTTAGTATGCGTGAGTTTTTTGTTTTTTGTTTTGGCAAGCTCCGTCAACGTTATTTTAAGGCCCGTAGGAAGCAATTTCATATTGGGGTGGTTGAAGCCCTTGTGTCTGGATATAAGGGCGGGGGGATGGGTGGGGCTAAATTGGATTTTACCTGAATTTTCACTTGCAAACGATTCCTGTGTAAGACAGACTTGTCAAATGTTATTTTGATAAAAAGTTCTTGTTTTCGAATGAAGAAAAGTACACGGTGACGCGATCGAAAATAAAATACATGAATTGATGCAGCGTGCCCGGCTTTAACACAAGAAAAGTGATAATGTTATAATAAAATAACTACACAAAAGTCATATTAATAATCGTATTATCAATGGGAAAATAAATCTTAGCTTTTTTTCAATTCAATTTATCTAAATAAAAGTTCCCCGTGTATTTAATGAAGACTTTCGTTTTTAAAATAAACTTGTACCCGCAATGCTTCGATAAAATCGATTGGAAAACAAACAAAAAAAAAAAAAAAAAAAAAAAAAAAAAAAAAAAAAAAAAATGCAGTTAAGACGATATGGTTTTCTCTGTTTTCAATGAGCATATGTACGAAGTAAAACGTTCAAAATGGAAGTAAGATTTGGAAGTTGTTTGATTTGTATATCAATAATGCGACGAGGGGATATCGACCGAATGTTTCTGTAAAATGTACGCAACACATGCATTTGCATTTTTAAGATTGCTTGATCATTCTTAAATTTGGTTAAACATTTTAAATTCCTCATAGTTCGGGTTAAGCAGTTTTAAAACTGCTCAAAGTCTAAAATTGCTTACAACATAGGCTAATATAATTTATTATAATATGGTCCGCGTTTAGCTATTTAGAATATTGAGAAAATTGGCATTTACGGGGGATTTTGGCAGCTCTTGCCTTCACAAGGGTCGATCACAACTAGTCCGGCAGATATTCCCCATTTTTGGGCTGAACCTTGCAGTGGAGTACATAGTTTTTTTCTTCGTTGATTCTTGAAGTAGACATCCTACTGCAAAAGAACCTGACGGGTGACATCGTGTAAGGGTTATATGTGCATATAGAAACTGATTGATTCAAGGTAAGATATCTCTAATGCACTTACTCTGGCCCTAAGAAGAAAGAACAATAGATATATGACACATTTAAGTCATTTCAGTCGATGTTGTTATGTAACTTACGTTACATTAAGGTATATTGGATTTATTCATTCACATATCTACCATTATTTGGCCATAAGTCGTTTAAAAACAACAGTGAATGGTCTGACTATTAATTTCTCTACATTCAGCTTTTGGTTAGAGTAAAAAAACAGTTGCATAAATGTATTATGTAATCTACGTTACCTGAATATTAAAATATTAGGTTCATTTGATCACTTATTTCCTATCATTCGGCCCTAAGTCCTTAAAACACACACAACAAAATATGGTTTCAATATCAATTTCTTTACTTAAAGCTTTTGGTAAGAGCAAAAAGCAGTTGCATAAATTATCATGTAATTTACGTTACTTTTATTTCAAGTACTCTTAAATACACTTGTAACCATAACAAAATCAATTATTAGTTACACAGAAATCCCTGTCAGCTGGCTATTGTTAGAAGCATAAAATAGAGTTAAAACTTCTTCAAACAAGACCATCCGATAGTCAATATGTCACGCACCCATCATGCTTTATACACAAAAAGAATAGTGAATTACGTATACTCATGGAGGTCACAATGACTAGCATTGGTACATGAAGACCTTTGTCTACCATTAAATATGTAAGACATATTCACTTAATTTGGTATATGACAATCCTTTGTCTTGATCATGACTAATACACCCATCAAATTTCATGTTTCTAGGTCAAACAGTACATAAGATATAGAACGGAAGGAAATTTCAAATTAAGTGTACTCAAAATTACAAATTATATTCCAATGAAATAGTTTTGGTACATGACGGATAATGACACACCTTTTGGAAATGCCTCGTTAACACACCAAATTTGATGGCACTCAAATAAAACAGTACAAAGGGATATGGAGCAGAAGAAAATTTCGAACTAAATGAGCTCAAACATAAACAGTATGTCACAATGATATTTTTGGTAAATGCAGCACCTGTTGGAAATCAAGACACTTCTCACGTGAAAGTGGTGTCTTTTGGCCAAATAGTGCATGTCATATGGAGCAAAATAGAGACCGACGGACTCCGCCCGCCTGCCTGACACTGGGTATACCATATAATAATACAGTTACCAGGTTTTCTTGGCAGTATACATATGGTGCATCTCTAAATTATTTTATCAGACCTACTTAAAAGAAGATATTATTTGATACCGGCTTTTGTGCAAGACACATCAATTTATGGAAAATAGATTGACATACATCAAAGAGATTTTTAAATTTTATGAGTAAACATATTAAGTTAAGTGACAAAAGTTATGCAGCGGCATTTCAATAAAACCGCATGAAATTATGCAATCACCGTTTCAAACAATTGTCTATTCCATATAAACAAATAGAATACATAGTTATTCATATTTATGTTTTCAATGCCTTCATTGTTATGTAATACACCTCCGTGGTATTTTCAAAACACATATACATCCAATTCTAGCCCTAGCATAACCCCATTTAGTTGAAAAACAGGATCCACCACTTTCACTTTGCCATTTGATTATTCGTGATGTATAACAGGGAGTTAGAACTACACCCTAGGCTCGGGGACAGTGACTTTTACTCGCTCTTGATTCCGTGATCCCAGGTCTGGTAGACTTTCTCAAAGAGTGTATTTCCACTTTGATTCTCGATTGTGAGTCCTTTTAACCTTCTCTGAAAATACTTGCGACCTACTTTTCACGTTTGAATGCTCTTAGCTTGAAATTTCCTTTAGCTCGAAATATCACGTACTGTTTGACGTTAGGAACACCATTTTTTTTTTGGAGTGGATGGGCCATGACGCAATGCTTGAAGTGTACAAAAATTAGGTACAGGTGACATACTTTGTACAGTTAGGTGCACTTTTCTTTTTGTGCATAGAACATGATGGATGTGTGAATCAGTGGCTACCTGTATCTCTTGTTTCATATACTATAAATTCAATTATATCCAATTATTAACAATTCCTGGCTGACAGATTTTTTTGTTCAATAAAGATTACTCTTGTTACGTTTACATGTAATAGAACTGGAAATTAAAGTAACGTAAATTACATAATATATTTGTTGTTTTGCTCAAGTACGAAAAACTTTAAGTAAAGATATTGACATGTGAAACGTTTCTTTCTGTGTTTTAATGATTTACGGCTGAATGATACAGTGTTGGTAATCACGTGATTTAAGTTTGGATTCATCACACGGAAAAATGGCGACTATCGGGTTAAATTGGCAGTAATTCAGAAGGTAAGCGGATATTTATCGATCTGTAGGCAATGTCATCCAAAAAGTTATACCCCATGTCCTGGCCCACAAAATTTCTGACCTAATGGTACCAAGATATTATCGCAAAGATCCGTACTTTCAGCAAACACTCTGTCACAAAATTTCTATCGACGAGAATCCAAACTAAAAATATGCGAATACTGTTCACGGACGACTGGTAATTTTGCCGATTTTGAGTTCATGCTATGACTTCTGTGCAAAAATAGGTCTTCAAATCAAATGTAGATAGTCTCGGTAACCCAAAATATTCTTGTTATTTACTTACATCCACCCAACTTGTGAAGAATTGAACATTTTAAAAAAGAATACCTCACACGGACAAAGAAAATTGAATTCAATTCACGGACAATCTTTCGAGATTGGATTGCACTCACGGAGTGGGGCTTGTCATGAACACGAGAATGGTGACAAATTGGAATCAAACCATAGAATACTCACTTTTTGTGTAACAATGATTTAAAGTATGTCTTAACATTCTATAAAATATGTTATCAAGACCCAATTGTCTTTTCCCCGAAAAAGGAGTTGTTTAAGACAAAACGGTGTAAAAATAAAACATTGAATAATATAGAAGGCGAATGATAAAACGACGATTGTCAGCCTTTTGCTCCTTCAATACCTTCCGAATTATTTGTAATTTGTTAGAGAAGGACAAGTCTTGTTTTGATAATAGTTTAGCATCTGCGACCTGTAAATCTGAAAGGGAAAATTTTGGAAGTCTGAAAAGTGTCACTATAAGTCAATGTTTGGCAATGGGTATGTTTTTTCCACAAATTCGAAAACAGTTTGACCACGAACAGGTCTGAAAATGTCTCATATATTGCATTTTTGAAATTTCTTGGTTGTACCTTTCAGCGTGTGAGATAACACTGTTTTTTACTTCCAGGTGCAATATTCACAGTCCAAAGTCTGCTAAACGTTATACACGTGAGACATGCGGAAACAAGTTTGCAACGAGGGCAGATTTATCAACACATTTACGCAGGGTGCACGCTGAATATTCTTTTGTGTGCCATACCTGCGATAGGACATTTGCAACGAAACAAGACCTCCAAGATCACGAAGGAGCGAAAAGACACATTTTGCCTGTGTGGGAAGGCCTATCGACACAGGTCGGGCCTAGCGAAACACAATAGACTCATTTCCATTATCGTTTTAGTCCGTACCCGCAGAGCATTTCCGGTAATTCGAGTCTTCTCTGATGAAAATTCGCTTGTTGATATTTGGATGTCGCTATTCACATTGGAGCGCTGTCCCATTCAAAAGCAAAAGAAAAGTCTGACACAGCGACATAACCTGTGTCGGAATTTTCATTTGTTTTTTAATGGGACAGCGCTCCGATGTAAACAGCGACATCCAAATATCAAAGAGCGAATTTTCATCAGAGAAGATTCGGATTAACATCCAGTGGCAAACAATGGGTTTATGGGAAATTAACATTGTGTTAGATCTATACGGAATCGAAATGGTTTTAAACTGCATCATTTATCAACGCAAGAATCGGAAGATAAATGACGGAAGTACGGAGAATCTTCACTTTTTTCCGATTTCCTCAAGATCAACGCAAGTGTAGAGCATGGATAAAGGCAGTGAATAGGGATGAATTTCGCCTTTTGCCTCTAAGGACGACTTCCGGTGGCTGTTGGATGTGGGGGTCTTAGTGGAAACTTGTCTATTAAGAAACAGTGTAAACGCACCCACAACAATATTTTTGGGTTGTCCGATTCAAAAGCTGCTGCAGACGAAAGGTGCCAATTATTGAGAGCATGATCAGAATACGATACAGAAAGGCAGATACTTGGGCAAAATGAGAGTATGCGTGTTATCAGTATTTTCTCTTTTTGTCCCAATATTTTCCAATTTTATCTCTGATAAGGACGTCGAAACCAGGTGCTGTTTAAAAAGGGTTTAGATGTGTATTTACATTGTAATTTGTTCGGTCATGTTAAATATTCTGTTGCAGCAGCGGATCCAGGATTTTTGTGAAGGGGGTTCGGACATACAGAAGGGGGGTTCGTTTTCCAAGTTTTATGCAATTTTGACTGAATTTCTGCATGAAAATAAAATAATCAGGCTACTGAGGGGGGTTCGTTCGAACCCCCCGAACCCCCTCTGGATCCGCCACTGTGTTGAGAAAATTCCTTTTGGAATAAGGAACGATTTTATCCAGAGTACTGTGGTGTAATTTCGGCAAAAAATAGTATATTTATTTCTGCAGATTTTGATATAAAATCTCGTAACTTTAGCTTGATTTAAGCCGTAGTTACGTGATTTTATAAAAACACCGACGAATTAACGATACACAACAGTAAATTTTTAGCACAAAATTCATTGTCGTCGTTTTTCACTGGTGGTGAACTCGGACAAAGCGAGGAACATTTTTCATGAACACAAGATACAGATACTTCATGTCAATCCGGATTTTTGTAAACAATACACGTGGTATTTTGTTTTACTTCTCTTTCCGTCTTTTTTTAAAGGATGCACTCACATGGAAGTTACTAAGGTATGTAGATATGATTTAAAATACGCACGAAAATATCAGTTTTATCGATCATTATTTTCAAATGTTATAAACGGATTGCAAGTGCACAAAGCGCATATTGAGATCATGTGGGTTGATCTTAATCGCCCGAACGAAATGGTACGATATCACTGTTTATGTTTATCAACTTGCATTGCAAGTAAACAAAAAAGACAAATAAATGTACAAATAAAGGCTGTAAATGGCAGTTTTTGGTGTCATGTCATTGAAAATCATCGTGCGGTTTCTTCGTGACAACGTTACAGCATGTTTGCGATGTTATCTTTTCCAGCTACGGTGTTTTATGACCACATGTTTGATAAATTAATCGATTGCACTGGACTTAACGGCACATTTAAACATTTATTCGGTAATATCGCACTGATTTGAGCATCTAACCATAGATTTCCGGCATCAAATTCGAGCACCAGGTACTTGTTTCAATATATATCAATTTGTACTGCCTAACTCCCCTTTCAGATAAATTACTGACAGGTGATGACAATTAGATGACATCATCATCATCATCATCATCATCATCATCATCATCATCATCATCATCATCATCATCATCATCATCATAATAATAATCATCATTTTTATTGTTACCTTGGAGTTTCACAGGTAAGATTTTCGTTATGCCTTCTTAAATTTGGTACAGGTGGAGAATAAGCTATTAAATGAGAACAAGATGGGTCTTGATCAGACAGTGCACATGCAAAGTCTGATCTGGATCCATGTTGGTCGCAAAAGCCTAAATGAACGTTTCCAATTCTATACTGTAATGTTTGTCATTACCATTATCACCATTTATTCTAAGGAGGATCCACTGTTTCACACATCCCAGGCCCGTACGAACAGGGGGACTCTGGAATCGCCCCCCATAGTTGGCATAAATGCCGAATTTCCATCATTTCACATTTAAAACTTATGGCAATATTAGACACTGGCCCAGACAGGGCCCATATGGAATTGCTTTCTACGGGCATGCATTCTAAAGTATAACGGGAAAAGTTAACTGTGTGCATTTCCTTTTCAATTAACACCTTGATTAATTAATGGGGTAATTCGACTGTTTTCGATTTACTTGCCATGCTTCAATATCTTGTATTTATTTCGGTACATTTATGAATAATCCTAAAATTGGCGACCATGTGCATTAGACAAGTGGCTACTTTCTTATGACGGGGAGTATATTTGTGCTTCTATAATTTAATCCATTTGTTTCAATATTTTAGATTTCTTAAAGGGACATTTCATTCCAATTTCAATTTTTTAAAGTATGTCTTGATGCCAAGATTGGTTATTCTAATGAGTATGAATACTATTAGTTTTTTAAGTTGTTGCCAAATAAGCGAGAAACACACATTTAAAGTTGAGACATAATCGATAAATTGCATATAAATCCGAACTGTTGTCCACAACAATTTGTTCAATTTTAACACAAAAATATAAATTTCTCGTAAACGGCGCAATATTTTTGCTTGGAATTTTCAGAATTTTCATAAGGAAATATGCTCTTTCAGATATATATAAAAGTAAAATTTATGACAAAAAATTCTGAAATGTCACTTTAAAGATAAAATGTTTAAAAAAAGACGTCTCACTACATTTCTCCTGAAACAAAAGTTTACGCTCATGATCTGTTTTCATGACTTTATAACATCGCCGCCAAACAATACGACGTCGTTCCCACGTTTTGTGTAATTGACGTTGAAGTACGTATAGCAAACATTGAATCAAAAGAAGAATATATCTATACTGAAAATAATTTGGCTCCTTTTTTCTTAATATTTTTCTTTCATATTTTCTTAATTAGTACACACATTTTAACTTCTCAACATATAAAATCAATGTATTTTGACATCTAGAGCAGTCAGCTAGACAAATTCGTCGCCTCGTTTTTAAGCTGCACTATCTCCATTTTTGAAAAAATCCTATATTTGGTATCGTTGTGTTCGTATTTTTATGCTCTATCTCCTGAACACCAGATATCGTCGATTGGCGGGCTGGTTTTTGAGAAATCGCGTATGCATATTGCTCTATCTCCTGATTTTTTCTTCAAATTGGTCTTAATCTTATCCTATGTCCAGGACATAAAGCAATCTGTGCCTGAAAATTTCTCTCGTCCAATGAAAATAAGTATAAAAACCACGTGATCTGTTATGTGATACAAACACGAATTCCGATTACAAAATGTGAACAATCGATTTCTATAGACGATTTTGATAAGATGTAAGTACATATAATGTTAGCAAGTCAATCGTTAACAAGTTCAAGTGCTATTTTAATCAATGGCCGTTCACAATAACACTATATGCATGTCGGCATTCTCGATTACCAGTCCTCGATGGGTAGAATAGCCGGATAGTCTTTGAAAAAATGTAATTGAAATTGATCTTGGCACACAAGTGCTTCAACAAGCAGATTTTTTTCAACTGTACCTTATGAAGCCATTATAACAAACAAAATATATTTCTTTATGGCGAAAATGATATGAATTTGTTGCAATTTAAATCTACGTAGACTAGAGTCTGTATCCTTTACGATGCCATAAAAAGTTTAAATCAATTAGTACTCGAATATTTCTTTTTACTTTATCTAGAACAAAGGCCACCGGTTCGTAATACAACCGCATGAGTTGTCCAATTTCTACGGCAAAACGACAGTTTGTCTTTTTTTATGATTCGTAAGGTCGGCCTATATAGCAAATAGTATTTTTCTGTGTCGTTTTGATCTATCTCCTTTAAAAGTGAAAAGCGGTTTTGAAAATGACAGAATTTGCTCTATCTCCAAACAGAAATAATGATTTTTATCAAACAATGCTCCATCGTTTCTTATTAAATTGCGCATGTGGATAGATAAGGTTATTTCTGACTGTCATGCAAAATTTGGGTCAATTTCAAGCAAACATAAAAAAGTTATGAAGGTCTGAATCTTTAAAGTCGATTTTCTCGGAAAAGTGGTTTTGGTAGTTAGCGCAATCTAAAAACGAGGCGACGAATTGGCGGACGGGTAGAAAAACGGACGGACGGGCAAACGAAGTACTATCTATATGGTGGTCATTACTGAAAGCCTTCTAATTGGGGGCTGCAATACCAGATAGGCCTATTGTTTTGGAAATGATTATTGTATACCATTAATTCGTCTTTGAAAAAGAATAAATTTTATCTACTACGGTATATATAGACCTAGTGACGTTTTTTTCGGACAAACACTAGTGCTTCGTCGGCGTAAATCTAAAACGTCACAAACTCAACTTTATTGAAGCTGCAGTTACGGGATTTTATAACAACACCTACGATTTATCCATATTTAACGATCTGGAACCATAATGGATTTCGGTTATTATCGCCGATGATCGGGTATTTACGGCACTCGGTTATTTCCGTGAAACGCACTTCGGAAAGATTAGATTTTGTTCTCACCTCGGTTTACTTTCTCGTAAATATTAATATACATCGGCCGTGTAAGCTATTTAAGGTATTCGCACACTAATGAACGTCAAAAATCATCGGCAAATGTCGACATATGTCGACATTTTCCGTGTTTTCTTTCAAATATTTTTTCCCATGGAAATTATTTGTGTTAGTATAATTAAATCCTTTTGTTCCAATATTTTAGAGTTTTAAAGATAAAATGTTGAAAAAATAACCTCTTACTGCATTTATCTTGAAACAAAAGTTACAGTTTAGGATTTGTTTTGATGACGTCATAACGTCGCCGCCAAAAAATACGACGTCGTTCCCGCGTTCTGGATAATTGACGTCAACGCGTGTATAGCTTGTTATCATACAACTAAAACCAAATTGTAGGGGAATCGGTTATTAGATTTGTAAATGGGTGATGTGTAAGTGAATTATAATTCAATTTTCAGTTTAACCTCTTCACAAAATCATGTTTGAAAGGATAGATACTTAAAGCAAAATAAAATGTAACATGTTCTTTGTGTGTGTCAAAAAACGCACAAGGCATGTTACCATGGCGATTTCTTTAATTTTGGACGGCGAACCTTCCCTATTCTTATGTATTTACTTTCTACACCTGTGTAGATATTTTTCAAGTTTTGATTAGAAAAGCCCCACTAATACTTAATGAAGAATGACGTTTTAAATATGACAACCCAAAAAATTTCAAACAGATTTTCAAGAGAATTTTGTTGCTATGCATTCCACTTTTGCATTTTTTCCAATATAATTGTTGCCACAATATTTCAAGAGTAATTTTTTATAGTAGTATATTTGATAAGCTCTTGTTTGGTGCATAAATTTTAGATGTTTCTGGAAAATGTCACTTTTTATTGAGTTTTGAGCATCTGTTACTCAGTGCGCGAAAAGCCCATTTTTCATATCGGTGCGATAAATCTTAAATTTGTCATAAAATTGTAAAATTGCGGTCAAATTCCCTTATTTTTTTCAGAAAAGGTGTCTCTTTGTATGTATATTGAAAAAATAAAGTGACCCACTCCGTAGAATTTTATGCCCATTAGTGTGTGAATACCTTAAAGTGTATTTTTCTGCATAGATCGAGATAATTCTCGTATTTCTCGTTGTTAGTAGCATGAAAAATGCTTAAATATTATCGTTCTGAACACTCTGGCGATTAAACGTATATTAAACGTACATTCATTCCATTAGAAAAGGAAATATATGAAAAATACTTTTTCATGTTGTATTCTATAAATAGCAACAAAAGAGAAAGTGAAAGTACAGCGAAATAGGGAACGATTTTATCCAGTTAATCGTGACGTTATTTCGGAAATACAATAGTAATTTGTTGGATCTGTTATGAAATCTCGTAGCTACGGCTTAAATCAGACCGTTGTTACGATATTTTATGACAACACTGACGGTTTATCAAAACATAACTTTAAACCCAGTCTATTGTTAGCACAAAATTCATTGCTATTCACATGAATTTTCCGTGGTTTGTTCAATATCAACATTTCCTTTCATAGATATTTTGATATTTTCAGTAATTTTGGGGTTATCAAGGCTTTAAACGGTAAATTTAGGCATCGACAGTGGTGACGAACAGATTTACTATTTTTGATCGTAAAGTTACGGAAAAAAAAACTTAGGAAATTCTAATCTTAGATGCAAACATGTTTTGTAAAACGCACTTACGCAAAAAATTTGAACTTCAGTTCAAATCTACACTGGTAGAAATAACAGAAAAACACTAAAAGAAATGAAGAAATAACTGTTTCAATAGGCATACAATTGTTATGAATTTACTGATTTGGTTATAAAGAGCAAAGCACTGATATATCCTTCTCTTAACAAGTCTGGTTTTGACGTCCATTGTAGAAATAATTTGAGAAAACATTTAGAGAAAAGAAGAGGTTGTTGATTATCATCAATGTGTTATCATCAATGTGTCCCTTTTCCTCAGTGTTTTTGTTCTTTTGGACTGGTACAGTTTTTGTTTTTTTTTTTTTTTTTTTTTTTTTTTTTTTTTTGGTTTTTTTTTTTTTTTTTTTTTTTTTTTGTTTTGTTTTTTTTTTTTTTTTTTTTTTTTTGGGGGGGGGGGGGGGGGGTAGGTAATGCTTAAGACCAGGATTTGATATAGTATCAATATTGCGTCTTCTGTCTTGATTTTTTTTATTATAGTCCAGACACAATATAATGACACATGTTTACAAATATTACAGTAATAAACAAAAGGTAATCCTTGTTAATTTTCAGTTCAACGTTGCATGTCTTGGTTCAAATCTTGAAGGTGTAAAGGTGGGTTCACATTGACGAATTTTCCTTACGAATCCTTACGAATTGGACATTCGTAGGCCATTCGTGAACATTCTTAAACAATACGTTAGCATCCGTAAATAACTCGTAAGAATGAAATGCCTTTTTTCTCAATGTCAGCTACTGAATGATGATATAGAGATAATATAATATTATTGTTTACAACAAAAAAATTAAATGACATTGTAAAAAAGTCGTACATACTCATAGATTTCGTTTTCAGTGGTCCATTCGGAAAGGCAAACGTAAGTATTCGTAAACAATACTTAAACATTCGTAAATAACTCGCAATAAATCGGCGACTATCGCAATGATTCGTGTTCATACGGGGAAGGTTTTTGGCATGTTCAAAATTTTCTCACGAATGTCCACGGATTGAATGTCCCGTTATTCATTCGTAAATGACTCTTAGTTTATCGCAAATCACTCGCAAATCATCCGTGTGCGATTCACGAATATATACGATAACTTTACGAATATAACCGAGCCGGAATGTTTAAAAAGCGCACTTATGGTATGAGATTCCGAGAATGGTACTAAAACAGACCAGGCTCCGCAAAAGGCCTGATTAGGGTTATGTTTGATAGAAAAGCTGAAAAAATGGCAGTGTGAGTCCTGGTAAGACCTTGTGTATATGCAGAGTCTTATGATGATAAACATCCTAGATTATAACAGATATGAACGTCATCGTTTGTTATATGTTTTGTTCATATGTGAATAGTTCGTATATCATTTTCTACATGATGTGAACAATAAAAAAATATTTCATTTGATTTGATTGAGTATGTCAAAATTGTTGACAAATAAAATTAATGATAGAGAAAATACTATTTAATGTTTTGCTAAACGCCAAATGATTTCTAATTGAATTTACAAAAAATGATGACTAAGAGCCCATTTTTTTCAATGCGTTTATATGCACTGGGGTCATTTGTTTTATCCCAGCTCAAAATTGACGATAAGTCCTTCAAACGTTGTTAGATGTCCAAGACAATTTGACTTATTATCGACGAATATTAGATAAAGTAAAAAAGTAAACGCGCATCGGAGAACAACTTTGAATATATCAAGCATAAATATATTTCTGGGGTAACCGTTATAAATGACCCCACACTATGTATGAGAGTTAATACAGTAGAAACACCTAGGGTTTCTTTCCCAAACGGCAAGATTTTTTATTGTTTCAATTTAAATGGAGCTACAGACGACACAATTAATTGATGTAAGAAGTGGAAACTTTGTATGTTATTGTAAGGAAAATTCTGAGTGAACAGAAAGAATTGCATTGCTGATTATTCAGCAATTTATTCTTTTCTCACAATTTTTCCAAAACCATGGGACGTCAAAACTAGATATTGTTTGGGAAAGGGTAAATTATTGTTTTGAAGAAATTGTTGGTACAACATAAGCTAATTTCGTTCGTAAGACATGTTGTCTTGTCGAATGTCTGATTTTCAATAACGAGGTTGTCTTTCTTTCAACAACAACAACAAAATGATAACAAAGGACTCGTAAACATTCGTAACTAAGTCGGTAATACTCCTATTAATCCGTAAATAATCCGTAACCAGCCCGTAAACTAGTCGTAGAAATACGTAAACCGTCCGTTAAATTCGCTCAAATCGTAACAATACGTGTACCTTTCGGCAATGTAATTACGAATGTCCAATTCGTAAGGAATCGTAAGAAAATTCGTCAATGTGAACCGACCTTAAGGGACCTGCAAGATTCGAACCACCACATGCAAATTTACAGTAGTTATGACTTTGCTATTGCGTTTTTTGCAAGGGTAAATTTTGTAAACATGTGCCATAATATCGTGAATTAAAGGACTATAGGTATGTAAAGACCCGGTAATCAAAGATACATGTTCGTGTAAGATTAGCTTAATTTGATTAAAAAAGGCGTTCTTATACAGTAGTACATGACACCAATTTCAACCCTCTTCCACCCCACGAATCTTATATCACGGCGGGGAATCACCTGACATAATATTTTCGATATTTTCCAACAATTCTGTCTATAGATGACCGATTTGAAAAGAAGAATTTAAGCAGAAACAGCGGGAACACTCCATGACTTTGCCGAATGCCAAGGATAATCTTTGAACAATCAGCTGATGTGAAAGTTATTGACGACCAACCAAAACTTAATCTGGTCGCCAATAATGTTTTTATCACTTGATTTGTAAAAGAGTTACCACCCATCTGATATCGGGCGTTTTACACTTTTTTCTGTTTCAAACCGATTTCAAATTGGTCAAGTATTTACAAAATTATTGACGATTTTCTCTGAAATTTAGTGTCACATGATTCCCCACCGATGTATGTAATGCCCTTGTTTTGTTAACAATAGTTTATGTAGTAACTACAGGGAAATCTGGCAATGAATATTTGATAAAAATAAGTTCTTTATATAAGTTACTATAAAAAATAATGTGTTGTTACATTTGACCTTACAGTGAATATTTGATGGAATTGAATGACCTATTTTGGATAAATTTGTCCTTGTTTTATGCGCCCCTACTAAGTTTGAATTCATAAAAAACAAAAATTTAACGGTAAATTTTTCCCATTCTTGTTTTATTTGCACAAGTATACATTAGAGATAATTTTGGTGTAGGTCTCATACCCTGCCAGTCAATATTACAAAAATTACAGATCAAAGAAAAATGTTCATTTTTCTTAAACATGGAAAAAATTCAGTCGCAAAATCATAAACCTTATGTATAATCAAGCGTTTTTTCTCAATTTTGTTTTTCATAGTTTTGTATTTAGCTTATTTATGTTACATACATATCTGTTGTAGCATACAAGCTGAAAAATGTCAGATATTATCATCTTCTGGGAAAAAATTGAGATTTACGGAGTTGGTGCTTCCCATTTTCCCGCCCTTTTTTGTAAAAGGGGGTCAATAACTAAAAAAATATATGAAATTCCAACATATCGGTAAAAATTGTTTTAAGTTTCATTTTACCTCCGTCTTATATCATAGAAATAATATATAACAATACTTTTTGTATTTTCAAAAGTGTCTATTATGGTTCCAGATCGTTAACCGAAAACCCATTCTATTGTTAGGACAAAAGTCATTGCAATTCGAACAGCCATTGAAAATGTTCACGGTGTCATAAATAAACCGTACAAGTCCCCTTCAAAAAACGTTAACTACGATTTTCACATCGGAAAAAAACTTATACTCCAAGAATTGTAATACCAACTTCAGAATCAGTCAGAGAAATAAAATAACAAAACTGACAATAGCCTCTAAGTGTCTCTCCGATTCGTCCATATTGTTTTGGGCGGATAAACACGTGCAAATCGTTGTGTACATGCTCAAACTAGTAAAACTGGTTTTTAAACGCGCATTTAAACATGAAGTATCTGTACCTTGTGTTCATGAAAAATGTTCCTCGCTTTGTCCGAGTTCACCACCAGTGATTATAGTCTCTGCAAAACCGTAGACAAACTGCCTTTCTGGTATTTGTTTACCATTGTTTGAGAATCGTTAATCTATGTTGGCGAGAAACTGGAGTCGCGTTAAGGATGCTGTGGTACTGTTAGTTAGAGAAATCACTGGAATCCATGTTTAGGTGACCCAGCCGCCTAAATATGGCCATAGCAGTTGGAAGAGGCATTAGCAAGCATACAGTCGATGTGCCACGCATGGAGTCAATTGTTTTATTGTAGCAGCTTTCAAATTATTGTCCTTTAAAGATATCGTGACTAAATAGAACAGTCCAAAAGGATGTCAATTCAGACCATTGTAAAAGGGAAGTAAGCCTGATATATATGAAGACTCGAATGTTAGAGTTTTGTCCCTTTAATAACTTAAAATTCTCATGGGTGTCTTGACGCTCTTATATGGCGCCATTTCCAATGAAAGTTTACAAAGCGACGGGAAGAGGGAGAAAATGCTGATTTTTTCGCATTTTTGTCTTAGCTGAAACATACATTGATGGTGACAATGATATTGTGACCTGCAATTCCTTTCATTTTGGGCCGTCCTGAAATTTCTCCAAATTGGAAAGGATA
This sequence comes from Fragum sueziense, assembly GCA_963680895.1. Classification (NCBI taxonomy): domain Eukaryota; kingdom Metazoa; phylum Mollusca; class Bivalvia; order Cardiida; family Cardiidae; genus Fragum; species Fragum sueziense. The sequence goes on along the minus strand of OY804594.1, from coordinate 5,861,457 downwards.
ATTCGTGCAAGCTGCTCCATTAACTTTTAGCAAACGGCAGAATTTTAGACTGTCCAATTTAAAAGCTGCTACAGACCATGACATTAATGATGATTTATAAAAGATTTGTGTAAGAAATACCACAGAAAATATCCTTGACAAAGGAAAAAATGCTAGTTATCATCATTTTCTTTTTACGCTTTTATGTTTTTTCTTTAGCCTATCTATTCGAGACGTCAACCGCGGACTTGTTTGGGAAAGAGTAAAACAGCAAACCGATGCTTTTCAACGAAATTCTCGTAATTGCAGCTTGTTTATAAGCTGCAGTTACGAGGTTTTCGTTGAAAACCGACGAAACTCTATACAACGATTAGCACTGGTGGTGAACTCGGCCAAAGCGAGGGACGTTTTTCGCTACAACAAGGTACATATATTTTGCGTTTAAATGTGAGTTCAAAGATCTGATTGGATATTTTTTCTAATAACAATGAATTTGTTCTAAAAATAGACCGGGTTTAACGTTATGTATTGACAAACCGTCTGTGTTGTTATAAAATCTCGTAACTACGGCTTTATCGAAGCCGTAGTTACGATACTTTATAACAACACGGACGGCATACTATGATCGCAAAAAACGTCCCACGCTTTGGCCGAGTTCACCACCAGTGATTACGCCAGGGGCAGGTAATCACAGCCATCTCTAAAATCACGCGGTGATAGGTGATGGTACATAATCACATGCCTGTGTCAAGATGACGGATTGTTTGGCACATTCAGGTATTTTCGGCACAACGGAATCAGCCGAATTTTGACGAATGAGTTCCCTGTTAAAATGCATTTTACGTACACTATAAAAACACTCGCGACTCAATATTCCGGCAATTGCCTTTTTCAAGAGAAATGGGAACACTTTATTGCATTTTCCTTATATTTCTTACCGATGTTATTTTTTGACACCCAGCGAAACCAAAACATTAGCAAAACCACGTTTACATTTTAACCCTTTCCCAAACGACAAAATTTTAGGGTCATCCACTTCAAAAACTGCCAAAAATGACAAAATGGAAGGTATTAAAGATAGAATTTGTGTAAAATATGGCATAGAAAATATTGAGACAAAAGGAGAAACTGCTGGTTATCAGCAGTTTCTTCTTTTGTTTCAATGTTTTCCCAAGCTTTTTTCTGTTAGGGACGTCAAAACCAGGTCTTGTTTGGGAAAGGGTTAAAATAAATACCAAAGTTAAAAGAAGTCCCCACTAGCTAAAATTGTGATAGTAATATTCGCGACGACAAAGATCCAGCCCTGATTCAGAGGAGATCTCTGCGAAGGAGATTGGTAAAACAGGTGCTAACCGATAATCTAAAGCTGGCTCAAATGCATTGCTATTACAGACGACGAAACAAAAGCTTTTTTAAAAAAAAACAACATCAAAACCGACAATTAATGCATAAAGCATAGAAATCCTTGAGTGGAAAAGGAGAAAATACTGGTTATCAGGATTTTAGTCTTTTTCTAAAAGTATTTCAAAACAAACTTTCTGCACGGTAGCCTAAAGAATTGAATGCTGATTTGTCAAGTAAACGGTAAGTACAAGGACTTGTTTGAAATCGGTTAACCCTGACAAATGACAAAAACTTGGACTTTTTCAAATTATTAAGATAATGTACCCGAATTTTTCAAGTGTGTGAAACTTATCATTTCAGTCTTTCTAGGTAGAAAACATTGTTTGAAATTAAGAAATTGCTTATCACAAGCAATTTCTTCATTTCCCACAATATGTCAAGCTCCTGTCTGAGCCAGTGTCCGAATATTGGAGGGGCTAAATTTGGTTTTCCCTTTTTCATTGTAAAAGAAAGAAATATCGGCATTTTGACCAACTTTTGTGGGGCATGGCCAACCTACCCCTAGCCCTCTGTTCTGTCGGGATTGAATGGTTTTCATTGGTTGTAACAAATCGATCACAAAACTTAAAGTAGGCCTATATTTAGCAATCGATTAACGAATCGATTGTGAAATTAAACGCGTATTTAGAACATAATCTAGGAAAAGAGAAAGTACGTTTATAAATAATATTCAAGGCCAAAGGAATTTTTACCCTACTTGAGGGAAAAATACGTATTTTTTATGTTTCTTTAAGAAAAAGTTCGACAGGAGATTAATGTTTATAAATATAAAGTACGCGCCTCGCAAAAAGTCGTCCTTTTGGGGGAAATAAAAGTATTGAACCTGGTCAGTCTGCGCAGTACATATTCATGGGTAGGCCAACATTCTCAACTTCAATGAAATACTCTCCAACGTTGAAGGATATTAGATTGAATTTCTCGTGGATTTCGTTTGATTTGAGTACGGTGCTCAGATTTGAGTCTGAGAACGTACTTAAGATTTTTTCGAGAAACCGAGAAATGGAGATCTTTTACACGAGAAACAGTGGCCATAGTTCTTGTTCGCTTAAATTAAGATTACACTTTTCGTTGTGCTAAAAAATGATATGGATCCACGATGGTCTCAGAGATCATAATGTTGCTACTTTTCGTCATCGTCGCATTTTAACGAAAACGTCGTATCTGCAGCTTAAAACAAGCTACTATACGTTCGAAGTTAAACGAGAATCGATACAAATATTTTGGTTTATTTTAGGGTGGACAGGTATGAATAAGTATAAGTTGTTACTATAAATAGTCACATATACATCCTGTCTCCCCTATTAGGTCTATTCCCTCATTAGTAAAAGATTTTGAATCGTTTATACAGTTACGAATTTTTCTTTGAAATGCGACGATGTCTTTTTTCCACATGTCCCAGCTCACAAGGTTTCACAATTCCCAGAATGTCCCATTCTGCGTGATGAGTGACACGTTTTAACGATTTATGGTAAATAGGGAACGATTTCATCCAATTAGTCGTGACGTATATTCGGACAAATAAATATTTTTTGGTGGGTGTTGTTATAAAATATCATAACTACGGCTTTATTCAAGCCGTAGTTACGAGATTTTATAAAGACACTTAGGTTTTATCAAAAAATAAACGAAACCCATTCTATTTATAGCACAAAATTCATCGCCATTCCCATAATTACTCACTTGTAAGATCGATTAAGGGCGAAAATAAGAACAAAATTTAGAAAACTGTAAGTGGAAAACGTGTATTTACGCTTACTTTGTTTTGTAAAAAAAGATTTACGTCCTCTAAATACCTGCACCAATAGATGAGTTGATTGCAGCCCCTGTCAAACAACAAAATATCGAGCTTGTAAAAATAGACATGAGTTGCAGACAAAAAAAGTAGAACTAGCTCAAGTAGAAAATCTTCATTGAAATGCATAGAACACCTATCAGAATCAGAATTTTCTTCTTTTCCTGCATAGTTTTCGAAAACTATATCCAGTTGGGTCTTCAAAGAAGTTATTGCTTGTGAAATGGTTAATATACTGGCGTCAGTCTGTATGTATGCTAATCCGAGTTTTCTCTGATAAAATTCGCTCTTTGATATGTTGTTGTCGCTCATTTACATGTAATTTACATGTAAATGAGCGACATCAACATATCAAAGAGCGAGTTTCATCAGAGAAAACTCGGATTATATATATGCCTGCAGTATTTGCACATTTAGATCTATTTTTTACATCCACACCGGTTAGAATCTGGTCCCATTCTAATCGGGAAATGTTTCAGCAAAAATTTAATAGAAATTGGAGTTTTCTTTCCTCTCAATGTGATATTATTATGCAGAATTTCATTTCTTCTTGCCACCTATTACGCGTTTGCAAAAGCTTCATACTTGTTGGTAAACTAAAAACCATTTTTAAAAAATTGTAGCCTACTATATTACGGAAGCCTTTTTGTTCCAATAACCACATTTCGGTATTATTTCATGGAAATCGGTTATTAACGCTTTACCAAACGGCAATTATTAGATCTACCTGAAACTGTTTCAATTCGGAAGCTGCTGCAGACGATCGATAGATGTGCGTAAACTTTGGATTTATGAGAAACAAAGCACATAAATATTGAAGCAAAAGGAGAGAATATTGGTTATCAACATTTTCTTCTTTTGGCTCAATTTCTCACAAGATCTTCGGGAACCTCAAAACCAGGTCTTGTACCGAAAGAGTTGACAAAACCTCAAAAACAACGCGGGGATTTCCATACGGCTTAAACCCAAAACAAGTACATGCATACTTGCTAGGATGTCCAGGTCTTGAATTTATAACAACCAAGATAATCCCCCAAGTGATCGTTCAATGTCGAAAATATCGAAACTTAGAAAAAATAAAACTGAGATTACGACGTTTTTGAATGCAACTCTACATGTTTGAAACTTGATATACATTCGTGTGCAGATCTATTCGTTTTTTTGTCACATGCAGTCTACGTGCACAAAAAGATTTTGCATGAATTCTGTCATTTGAAGTGACTTTGCCTGTTTAGCAGAACTCACGTCCGCTTACCCATGAATGAGAGTTGACAGGCATAGAAAAGGGAGATCAGGTCCCGGTTTCTCGAAAAAACTTAAGTAGGGGCCTATGTTCTCAGACTCAAATCTGAGCACCGTACTCAAATCACACGAAATCCATGTGAACTTCAATCGAATACCCTTCAACGTTGGAGAGTATTCCATTGAAGTTGAGCATGTACTCATGAGCATGTACTTAAGTTTTTTCGAGAAACCATGCCTTGGTCCTTACCACGAAAACTTTCGCTGGTTATCAGGATTTCTTATTTTCTTTCAATGTTATCGAATGGCTTTTAATTAGGAGGTGTCAGGTCCATGTCTTATTTGGGAAGGATTAAGTAAAAACTTAAAAGATTTACAAAATGTGAAACTCTTCAACCCGTTCCCTGTCCCCAAAATGAAATTGTGTAAGAAAACGTTGAAGGAAAAGCTAGCTTATATCGGAGTTGGAATTACATTGAAATTCGCCATGGATTTGACGGATATATATGAGATTTTTTTAAAAACAGCTGATAAATAATTTATTGACGACCAAGCAAAACGATTGATCGTCAATAACTTTTTTTATCAATCATGCGTATGTTCGAGACCCGTTCACAATGCTGAATGCTGAAATGCTGAATCCGCCGTAGAGTATAAACAGATTTATTGAAGATTTTCTGAAATTGCCATACCACGTAATTCCCCATCGTTTTTAAGTTGATAGCACGGATCCTGAATAGACTGCACTTAGCCAAGGCTAATCCGAGGACTTGCATGTCGCAAATGCAATGTTAAGGCCCGGTCACATACGATTCTACGTCCACACCACGTTCAAAATTATACTGCGCGGGTCCCCCGTTTTAGACGTGCTCCGGCCGTGGTGTAGAAACGCGAAATGGTCTATGTGACCTGGCCCCGGTTTCTCAAAAAAAAACTTAAGTATATACTCATGAGAACATGCTCAACTTCAAAGGAATACTCTCCAACGTTGAAGGGTATTCGATTGAAGTTCACGTGGATTTCGTGCGATTTGAGCACGGTGCTCAGATTTGAGTATGAGAACGTACTTAAGGGTCAACTAAACAGTTTGACAGTGAATTTGTGCCATTGCTGGCTCCAAGTTAAACAAGTTTCTCAATGAAAATTTGTTTTATGTTCTGTTACATCATGATTATAACATGCCATAGGCATAGTTCATTTGACAGAAAGAACAAAGTTGAGCACCAAAATCAACAAGACAAGTCGAAAATTTGGCGTTTCTCCCAAAACCAGCAACTTTCTCTAGAAAACAAAGGGGGGGGGGGTCTCATTTGCGCCCACGCACAGATTTTCTTGTAACTTTACTCATAGAATGCCCCTGACCTATGGACTACAAAAATATATTCGTTTTACTCAAAGAGTGCATATAGGTCTTTACGCGGCACCTTAAAGTGTTCCCTGTTTTCATTGATACCCGTCTTACAAAAACTCAATGTTGGCTATCTAGTTTTGGTATAAATCCACAAGTTTTAATACAAATAGCAAGAGGAGTCATTGTAGAAACTTTTGATACCAATACTGTTGGTCCCAAAATGCGCAAAAAATTCTTAGAAATTAATTTAGTTTGAACGAGTGATGTGCCCCTTAATGGCGGACGTTATTTTGAATTGAGACGAAACTTGTCCAAAAATCGAAGATGGGGGTCGATATAGACACGTATAGGAGGCGAATTGGATCTTATTCGATGCCTTATAAATCAAGTAAGAAGCTGAAAACCCTCAATATACCAGTTGGCATACGACAACGGCTTAAAAAGACTTTTCGACTGGCAATATGTCTGACCGCCATTTTGCTGACGTGTGGCGATATTGAGTCGAACCCAGGACCTTCAACACAAACACGTTCTACTCGCCAGACTACACTATCGTTCACCGATAACAACGGTTCACCAGCACCAAAAACCCCTGTTAGCCAGAATTCTACCCCACGACTTGAGGCATTACAAAAAACACGGGCCCAGAGTCGTAAACAGAACCCAGTCTCATCCCTCCAATCCGAATCCAATATTATGGCGTTTCTTCAGGACATGCGTACTGACTTTAATTCAAACCTAGATGCGTTAAATGGTAAAATGGACGGCATTTCAAGTTCGATCCAAACATTACAAAGTGAAAATGAATTATTAAGACAAGATAATAATGAATTGAGGAAAAGTTTAGATCGTTTGAGCATGAAAGTGGATTCTCTGGAGGGTCACTCCCGTAGAAACAATTTGAGATTTAACGGCATTTCTGGACCCCAAAACGAGCCATGGGATGTGTCGGAACAAAAGGTACGGGATTTCATCAAAGACGAATTGGATCGGCCGGACTTAAAACACGTCGAAATAGAACGCGCACATAGGGTCAAGACAAAGGATCCAGCAAAATGCCCGATCGTGGTCAAATTCAATCGCTACAAGGATAAAGATCAGATTTTGAGATCAGCCCGTGACAAATTAAAGGACACCCCCTTCTATGTACAGGAAGATTTTACCGATCGTGTTAAGTTTTGTCGTCGTAAACTTAGCAAATATCTGGTAGATGCCAGAGATCAGGATCTACGCGCATCGTTGAGCTTCGATAAACTTATTATTGAAAATGACATATACAAATACGACGAGGAAGCAGACGACATTTACAAAATTGGCACGGTAAAGAGAAACAGGTCAACACGTGCCGCGCCAAACCAGGCGGGACACGTGGAGTCACAGCTATTGGACAATTTCGAGCGGGAAGGCGGAGCTTGTGGGACAGATTAGCGGGATGGCCGAGGCTCGGTAAATGACGCGGTTTATACAAACACTACCCTTTCCCTATTGACATGGAACATTGCGGGTTTATCTAAATTAAGCGATGATAATATTTTGAAAAACTATTTAAGTCAGTTTGACATAGTCGGGTTAGTTGAAACATGGAGTAATACTAAAAACGAGTTTAACGATTTTTTAGATGGTTATTATCATTTTGATAGTGTAAGAAATAAAAGAACCCATAGTTTAAGAAACAGTGGTGGAGTGAGCGTATTCGTTAGAAATCTTTACATAGAAAATAATTTTGTTATATTGCGTTTTTATTCACCTGAAAGGGTGTGGCTAAGCCAAAAGGTTATTCGACGAATTTACTTCTCGATACCTTGGTTAACATAAGAGAAAAACGTGCGGCACGAGCATGAAAACATTTCGAAATTGAAAGACTGTGCGATTGTAAAACGTGTTATTAAAAAACCTCGCAAATACAGCTTGATTCACGCTGCAGTTACAATAATTTGCAATAGCACCGACGATTTACTGCTAATTGAAAACGCTGTTTCTCCTCAATCTTCAATGGAATAACCGTTTACTAGGCTCCGCCCTATCTCCCGAAAAAAATCAGAATATACTCGTATTTATGAAACCTTTAGCGACTGTGTAGTTCTTTTACTTAATTCTAAAATTTATGAAATCAGAAATGATATTATATTGCTAATTGTATACGTGTCACCCGAAGGATCGCCTATTTATAGAGATACAGAAGAAACAAATGGGATAATAACATTAGAGAATAAAGTATCCCTTATTCACAATGATTATCCCGATTGTTTGTTGTATATTTCAGGTGATTTAAATGCAAGAACGAGTGATTTACTTGACTTTATTCCAAGTGACTCACTTGATTTTGTGTTTAATACCAATGTTGATTATAACGTTGACCAGTTTGATATGCCGCGTAATTCCAGAGATAAAAATAATTGAAATGCATTCGGTAAAGCTTTGATTGATTTTTGCTGTACACACAATATACACATGTTAAACGGGCGTCTCTTCGATGACACGGTCGGTCATTTTACATGTTTTGCTAACAAGGGCTGTAGTCTTGTTGACTACCATTTAGTATCATCAGGGTTATTTCCCTTTATTTCTTACTTTCGAGTAGAAGACAAGGATTGTTCAGATCATTTTGGTGTTTTATCACACCTTACATTTAAAAGCAAAATCGTGTCTGATATTCCTAAAACACATTTTTGCTGCAAAATCCTACTAAAACAGGATATAAACAGTACTGCTGGAAGGAACATTTCAAAAACGATTTTACTGATAGGTTCTTTGCTAATTACGCACAATTACGCGATTCCATTTTTAGCGCAATTGAGGATGATATCGATATAGCAATGCAGTCTATTCTTAAACTTTATAGAAATTCATCTGTAAAAATGCTTATTAATAAACAAAATGTTACAACATTACACAATGAACAACCTGAGTGGTGGGATAACACTTGTGAGGAAGCTAAACAACATAAATATAAACTTCTCAGGCAATATCGCCAAAACAACGAAAACTCTGATTTTATTAATTATAAAACAAGTAAAAATCATTTTAAAGCATTATGTCGAAAAAGAAAAATAGCACTACAAGTAACTAAAAGGAACAATTTATCTTCCGCATGTAATAATCCAAAGACCTTTTGGTCAATGCTTAAGGCATCTACAAGAAAAACTAATATAAGACCGTTGAACCCAATACCTGATACAGAATGGGTCGAATATTTTGAAAATTTACTTCAAGATGTACTGAAGCCGACAACTATAACTATACAAGATAATCCTGCATACTACACTAAAGATATGGATATTCTTTTGAATTCAAGAATTACCTTACAAGAAGTTCGAAAATGCATTTTAAAGTTAAAAAGTGGTAAGTCACACGGTTTAGATGGCGTACCAGCAGAATTTTATAAAGTTACCATTGACTATATCTCACCCATCCTGGTTGAGCTGTTTAATAAAATTTTAGATTCTGGTGAAGTTCCACATACATGGCTCCAAAGTATTTTGATTCCTATTCACAAGTCAAACTCTAAAACTGATCCGGGTAATTATAGGGGAATTTCATTGCTGAATGTTGTTTATAAAGTATTCTCAACTCTATTAAATGATCGTTTGGTTATGTGGACAAACCAATTTCACATTATTGATGAAATGCAATCAGGATTTAGAAGTGGATATTCGGCTATAGATAATGTATTCTGTCTCCAAAGCATGATTCAAAAATATCTTTGTAAAACCGGAGGTAGATTCTATGTCCTATATGTGGACTTTAAAAAGGCATTTGATTCCTTAGACCACCACAAAGTATTCACATGTCTCAATAAAAAAGGTATTCAAGGTAAAATGTTTAAGGTATTATCCTCGATGTATTCGAATTTGAAAGCCTATATTAAAATAGATGAACACTTAACCAAGCCAGTTTTGTGTAACATCGGGTTGAAACAAGGAGACTCTTGTTCACCTACAATTTTTAACATCTATATAAATGATCTGTATTCCGTTCTAAAGTCAAGATGTCAAAGAGGTATATTCATTACCAATGATATCGAAGATGTTATTTGTTTAATGTTTGCAGATGATGTAGCTAACTGTTCTGATACTGTCGTTAACTTGCAAAACCAAATTAATATTATTGATGAATTCTGTACTGAAACAGGCATGAACGTTAACCTAGATAAGACAGAAGTAATAGTCTTTCGAAATGGGGGGCCCTTACGTGATTCAGAAAAATGGAACTTTAGGGGTAATGCAATTAAGGTTACGTCATTTTATAAGTATATGGGTTTGATTCTTACACCAAAATTATCATGGTATTTAGCAAAAAGAAAATTAGCAGCGCAAGCAAGGAAAGCAATTTTCAACATTTATAAATTCCAGAAACCATTTGGAAAGTTCAACTACAATGAGTATTTTAAAATTTTTGATTCTATGGTTTCTCCTATTCTAACATATGGTTCAGAAATATGGGGCTTTGAGTATTCTGAACCCATCGAACAAATACATATAAAATATTGCAAAGACTTTTTAGGCTTAAACACTTCGTCAAATAATCAAATGGCTCTAGGTGAATGCGGACGATACCCGTTATCAGTTCAGTACAATACTAAATTTATAAAATATTGGATAAGACTTATAGAAATGGAAAACTCTAGGTATCCCAAAAACTGTTACGTTATGCTAAAAAGGGACGATGATCGCGGTAAACTGAATTGGGTCTCTAAAGTACGACAATTTCTATTTAAGTTTGGATTTGGTATTGTCTGGATATCCCAAGAACTGGGTGATTCTCAATTCTTTATTAAAACACTAAAACAAAGGCTAAAGGACTGTTCTTTTCAAGATTGGCATATTAGTATTCAAGATTCAACTAGATGTGATTTTTATAAGGGATTCAAAAGTTTATTAAATGTAGAAAAATATTTAACCTTAAACATGCCATTTCAACAAAAGCGGTCTCTAGCACGTTTCCGCTGTTCAAGCCATAAACTAAACATTGAATATGGTCGTCATTTTAATGTTTCCAGAGAAGACAGAGTATGCACATATTGTTTTATTAATAAAAACGAACTTATTTTAGAAGACGAGTACCATGCATTTTATATATGTGATAAATTCAAAACTATTCGAGAACTCTATCTTTCTTCCTGGTCAGCAGTACTACCAAATAGAAAAAACTTAAATAACATGTTTCAAAGCGAAAATCCAGCACATTTAATGAAATTAGCATTTTATGTCTCAAAATTACTTGAAAGTATCTAATATATGCACATCACTTGTAATTGTAATGTATTGTTTGTTATATATGTATTTTGGGCCGGTGGCCTTATTACGTTAATAAAGTTTCTTGTATCTTGTATCTAGTCAGAAATTGTCGGAAAAATAGACGAGAAATTTTCAAAACCTAAAATTCTATCAAATATTTTTGTATGTTCCCATCTTTGTCAACCTATGAAATTGATAGAAAAGTTGGCCATATATGTTCCCTGTTTGTTTGCAAAATTTGGTGAAAATTTGAAACCGGTAACATTGTCAAATAATGAGAATTGTGAACAACGGCACCTTAAGATGCCCCCGTATTTCAATGGTACCTGTCTAGCAAAAGCACAATTTTGCTTACCTAGTTTTGACATCAGCCCCAAATTTTAAATAAGAATAGCAAAAGGAGTCACTGTAGAATATTTTGGTACCAATATTGTTGATATCAACATGAACAAAAAAATTCTTAGAAATCTATTTAGTCAGAAATTGTCAGAAAAGTAGTCGAGAAATTTCAAAACTTAAAATTCTTTCATTTTTTTTTTTTTTTTTGTATGTTCCCGTCTTTGTCAACCTATGAAATCGATAAGAAAATTAGCCATATATGTCCCCTGTTTGCATGCAAAATTTGGTGAAAATTTGAAACCGGTAACGTTGTCAAATAATGAGAATTGTGAACAACGACACCCTAAAGATGCTCCCGGATTTCAATGGTTTCCGTCTAGCAAAAGCCCAATGTTGCTTACCTTGTTTTGATATCAGTCCCAAATTTTAAATAAGAATAGCAAGAAGAGTTATTGTAGAACATGTAGAACATTTTCAGACCAATATTTTTAATAGCAACACGCCACATAATTTCTCAGAAATTTATTTAGTCAGAAATTGACAGAAAAACTACCCAGAAAATTATATGAAACCTAACATTCAATCAAACTTTTTTGTATGTTCCCGTCTTTGTCAACCAATGGAATTAATAAGAAAGTTGGTCATATATGATCCCTGTTTGCATGCAAAATTTGGTGAAAATTTGAAACCGGTAACATTGTCAAATTATAAAAAATGTGAACAACGGCATTTTAACATGCTCCTGGATTTCAATGTTACCCGTCTAGCAAAAGCCCAATTTTGCTTACCTAGTTTTGATATCAGTCCCAAATTTTGAATCAAAATAGCAAGAAGGGTCATTGAAGAACATTTTCGTACCAACAATGTTGATGCCAACATGCAAATAAAATTCACAGAAATTTATTTGGTCAGGAATTGTCAGAAAAACAGCCGAGAAATTTTCAAAACCTTCAATTCAAATAATTTTACTTGTATGTTTCCGTCTTTGTCAACCTATAAAATTGATAAAAAGGTTAGCCATATATGTATCCTAGTCGTATGCAGAATTTGGTGAAAATTTGAAACCGGTAACATTGTCAAATGATGAGAATTGTGAACAACGTCACCTTAGAATGCTCCCAGATTTTAATGATACCCATCTAGCAAAAGCTCAGTATTGCCTACATAGTATTGATATCAGTCCCCAATCTTACATCAGAATAGCAAGAGGAGTCATCGTACAACATTTTTGTATCAATATTGTTGATACAAACATGCGAAAATGATGCATGTTCTTCTCAAATCTGAGATTATCAAAAAGTTAATATGTCAACAAAGCATTGGCTAGTTCATTGTTACAATAGAAATATTAGCAATTCTGCATTCAAAGGCACAATTAATGTACATTAAAAACTGCTTTTGCGTTCTTTTTATTATCTTGAGCAGTGTAGTAAAGAATCAAAGTACTGAAAGTACTGTTGGAAAGCAAATTTGCTGATTATGTCTAAAGGCCTTTCTAGTTGTTAGCAATATGAATTACACGGAGTTGGATAAAAGTAATTAATTGAATTTGATTCTTTAGAAAGTTACAAAATACAAATTATGAAAGGATAATGTCTGTTCCATATCAGCAAAATATACTGAACAAAAGAGAAAACTTTACGCTGCAAGATTTCTTGTTTCTGAAAAAGTATCGAACTAAAAGCCTGATTTTATTTTTACAATATTTCCATGGCATTCGGCAATCGTTTTGTCGAAGTTTCATTGCCTTGTCTCCTTTAATGTCAGAGTTACGGCCCTTAATGCATTTACAGCTAATTTCATCTAATGCCACATACGCGCGATAAACGATTCATTATTTTTACGGAATTGGTCATATCCGGGTTGCCAAAAAACACAAAACATCTCTCTTATCACTTGTAGCAAGCTCTAAAATAAAGGTCTAATCTGTCAATTTTGTGAATTACCCCCCTTTGACATAAACAAATAGGGAATTTAAAATGTCGAATTCTCCCAGCCGAAAACGACTATAAGGCATTCTAGCACTCTATATGTTCTCCTATACCCAATGTCATGTTCTGAAGTAGGTTTTCTTGTATAATAGACTAGTGCGACAGGTCACGGTTCATAAATCTATTTGATGTACAGGCCCGTAGGAACAGGGGGGGGGGCTAGCGGGGGGGGGGGGGGGGGGGGGGGGGGGGGCTAGGGGTGGGGGGGGGTGGGCTAAGCCCCTCCAATGTTGGCCAAAAATGCCGAATTTTCTTGACTGTAAATCAAATAAAATAACCATCTTACCGGCTATCAACGAATTCATTCAATTTCGTAGTTTTTGTTCCACTTAAAACTTCTCTTTATCACTGTATATTGAATGCACGTGTGCTTAATCGCTGTATATTGAATGCACGTGTGCGTCGTCATCGATTTCTCCGCATTTTGTGGGAGCCTCGTTTTGAAAATGTCGATTTGTTACTATTTTTAGTAACAATTCACATGTATACAATGTTAATTTCCCATAAACCCATTGTTTACCTCCGGAAGTTAATCAGAGTCTTCTCTGATGAAAATTCGCTCTTCGATATTTGGATGTCGCTATTTACATCGGAGCGCTGTCCAATTCAAAAACAAAAGAAAATTCCGACACAAGTTATGTCGCTGTGTCGGAATTTTCTTTTGTGTTTGACTGGGACAGCGTTCCGTTGTAAATAGCGACATCCAAGTATCATCGAGCGAATTTTCATCAGAGAAGTCTCGGATTACCGGAAGTGTTCTGCGGGTACGGACTAAAACATAAATGAAAGGAGTCTATACCCTAATTGGAAAGCATTTGATCTCTGAAAACTACATGTCTTACTTGCTAAAACATGTGTTCCGTCACTACTTTATCCCTTTCCCAAATAAGACCGGGTTTGACAGCCCGAAAAGAAAATGTTCGGGGGAATATTGGGATGAAAGAAGAAACTGCTGATAATCAGAATTTTCTACTTTAACCTCGATATTGTCTTTGGCATTATCTACAAATAGTTCTAATTTTATCTAGGTATGTACCAATTTTGTCGTCTGCTACGGCTTTTTTTTTATTTTGACCAATCTGAAATGTTTCTATTTGGGAAATGGTTAACATACCAACAATGTAAATTGATTTGATTCTATGTAGGCCTATTCATCTAGATCTAAATCCACGGTGGGTAACTCACATGACTTTAGGGAAGCGTTAACACCGTAAAAATCGTCCGCTTCAAGGTATGTTTTGTTTAATTTCTCAGCTTATACCCTATTGATTTTGATGAGATAAAGTGCACGGAACGCGCCCTTGAGAGGGCTATTCCCGGCTCTAACTCACTCTGCTCCAAATCCAGTGGTTTCTTCAAACATTCGAGCCAAAGTGTTGATAAGTGCAAAACGAAAGTGGGAAGCATTCACATGCACCGAAGAAAACTTTCGCTTGAATGTTTGAAGAAATCACGGGATCGGAGCAGAGTTACAAACGGGAATAGCCCTCTCAAATGCGCGTTCCGTGCACTTTATCTCGTCAAAATCAACAGAGTATAAGCTGAGAAATTAAACCAAACATACCTTGAAGCGGACGATTTTTTCGGTGTTAACGCTTCCCAAAAGTCACATGGGTTATCCACCGTGATATCTATAGATTAAAAAGTTAACACCGTTTTTTAAACCAAGTGGTGAAAGGATTGCTAGTCTGATTTCTATGCATTTTGAGCATACCATCACATATTCTGGTTTCCCAGATTTCTACTTTCGCTTTGAAATGCCTATAGCTACACGCGAATACTAGCAAGGCCTATTAGACAAGATGTCTATGTCATTAACCTCAAAATAACCACTTAGTTGATCAATCAATTATTGTGAACGCGATTAACAGCTAAAACGAGTTAAGTGTATCAAATACGAGAAATACCTGTCCCATGGACCTAAGAAGCTATGTTTGTACAATTATATTGATGAATCGTCTTTAACATAATGTCATAGGGGTGGTCAATTAGAAATAATAACAAAACCCCATATATCTGATGAAATATGTGAGAGTAATGTCTCGATAAGTCGGAAAATGGGTAAAAAACAGCTGTCCCACCTCGGGGGTGGTCCAGTTCATCACTTTTGTACGGAGAGTACATATATAATACATATACAGTATACCTAGTATCCCAACCAGTAGCTTTTCCAAATTGTTTTAGTGGTGAAATAAAGAAATTTAAGATAAATGCATTTTTCTGCAAACAATTATGCATATGTCCCATGGTCTGGTGTGACTTACGTTATTTAGTTTTACACACATCCTAAAACGAAACCATGTTTTGAATACATGATATTAAATATCATTTATAAATAGTCAACAGCATGTGCAAACACATTGTATTACTCTTGAAAGTAGCAGTAGATTATAGTAAGTTACACTTTGCAATGAAGGAAGCTACCCCGCTCAAGGAGCAGTAAATGTGAATTACGTTAATGCTTTTTAAAATTTCACACAATCAACGCTTAAGTTAAATACATAGTTTGGCATGTACCTACACATGTGTAGATTACATAAACCAAGAAGAACATTTCTCTTCAGAATTATTACCTGTGGAATTTTATTGTATGTTCAAAATTGTGAATTACGTGTCTGTGAATTACGTTACGTCATTTTTCGTTCCATAAAATATTTTATTCATTAAATGTCGCAAAATTAGAAACACTCAAGTCATGTTTTAAATATTTATTAAATTCAAGAAGTCAATTGATAGTAAAACCGAAATATGTCAATGTGAAAAATCTAAGACCGAAACTATAGTGGGAAATTTTTCGTTCGTAATTGTGCCACTTAACTCGTTTTAGCTGTTAAATGCATGGCTTATCGAATATCATTGTTTAGTTTCGGACATTAAAACGTGTAAGAATTTGGGCATAGAAAGATTCTAAAAATAGACGTGTCCTAGTTCCTATTTTTAGCGCTTGAAGTGGGTCGCATATTTCATAGTTCAGTAAACTTGACTGACCCATTTTCAACGAAAGATATTGTACTGGCTATTGAACCGTAATGAAAGCAAATTACTACGTGATCGTTTCTCCTCTTTTAACACATGTTTAATTGAATGTTTTATCATCGGTCACACAATTGAATATCTTGTGTACAACTATAGAATTCAATATTGAATATTCGAAAGGTTGTTCTTGTCATTGATCTTTGCTTTTGATAGAACTATTTATAGTGAGGAGGACCGGGAGATGTTGTGTGGTATGCAGAGAATGTTAAAGTGCAGAGAAGCACGACTGGAAAGAAAAGCAATTTTGCAAATTTGCTTTCCAAAAAACTGTTTATATTTTTAATAACTGTGCGATAATGCTCTTATAAGGGCCCAGCACTGTAACCGGAAGAAGAAGAAAGTAGTCTAAGTGCTGATAAGCCACAAAGGAAAGTTAAAAAGGGTGACATAATAGATTAAAAATGTAATATTATGCATCTCCTTTATTTTTCATCCCCACATTTTATAATTTACTCTGCTGTTTGGGATTTTTTCTTCCATTATATTATTGGTGGGTGGGGTACGACAATGTGTCCATTATTCTTTAAAATCATGTTTTTGTGTGAAAAAAGTTGAAATTGATGCCATGTTGGTAATGTTAAATAAGTTGGTTATGTTAAATAAAGACACAACAAAGCATTATGAGCTATTTACAAATGTATATGAAAATAATTAAGTAAAATCTTAGATTTTACATTCTTAGAAATCTGGACCCTTTACACTTGAATTCAAAAACAACGCTGTTACCGGTTTTATTTTTTCTTCATATTTTACCATAAGCATGGGCATATATAAGGGCAATTTTTATGTAAATTTTATAGGTTGACAAAAACTGGAACTAGGTGACATTAAGACCCGAATTTGGTCGAAATACTTAAAGACTAAAAAATTTGGCGATGATGTCATACAAAATCTTCTAGAAAATTATTTTTTGTTGAGTAATATATACTATTCTGGTTTATACACGATGAGAAATTATTAGACATTATTTTTGGGGACAATTTGGCTCGAATACGACAAAGCTGGGTGTATATGGCCTCGTTAAGTAAGGATACCCCACATTTTTAAGCAAAAATCTTAAAATTCTTAAAAAAATATTTTCCAGAAAAGATTTTTAAAAAACATTTCGGGAATAACGTGGTAATAAAGAATACTAACTTCATACCAAATTTCATGAAATTCCGAGCGTGGGCACAACCCTATGGGAATTTCTGATAGGGTGAGACCCCCCCCCCTTTTCTTCTTTGAGATATGCCAAATTAATGTGCACATTCTAATCCAGGTAGTACTACCTTCAAATGTCAATATATCACAGCGGTTTTCATAAAATTCCCCAAAGACCATTCCCGCCAATGCTTTTTCATCGGACGCCATTTGCAAAATCCATCGACTCCTATTCAGTAGTGTTTTGGGGGCATAAAACAATAGGCAGCGTAAAGAAATGAAGTGCACCTTTAAACCTGATTCATTGTTGATCTTCAAGTATGATACATTACATCGATCGCGTCTTCACCTTCATATAATCGTCGATTCAAATGTCAGTCTTTAGTTTCCGGCATCTTCGTGTAGACATCTTGTAAACAGTGGCTTCATACGCGCATATTCGTATCTTTGATAAAAGTTATTTTTCGTGACTATTATAAAGATTTTCAGTTGTAATTATCCTATTTATTATATTTACAAATATCTATAAAATTTCGATCGGTAAATCAACAAAAAAAGTTTCGCAAAATTCGGGACTATTTTCAGCGTTATTTGGTTGTGCCGGGAACCAGCATCCTCGAATTTGTAAACAGACGGCATACATCGAACAGATCGGCGTAAAAAAACATATTTAATGAATGGTGAGTTGTCAGAAACATTAGAATTGATATTTGAAAGGTGGTGTGCGTATTACAATCCTTCGATTTTCAAAGAATTTGGACTATGCCATTCATAAATATGAAATAATTTGCACCGGAAATAGACTCTAGCTGTTCATATCTGAAAATTTTTCGAAAAATATTTTATTTAGCAAAGACAAAACGTGCATGCATACTAAATACAATATGCATTCAGTCTCTACACAAATTAAAATTCTAAACGACATAACAAATAAAATTATATCGTAGCATAATTTAAGAAATGTATGGTGTAGAGCAACGACCATTACAAATTAGTAGCGTCCGGATAATGTACCATGTTTTTCTTGTTAATTTTCTTTGCAATTACCGAGCAATACAACATTACAACAAAGGGAATGTTATGCTAACTTATAACACAATTCTGATAACAAGATACCTTTAAAATATGTTTACACTTTTGGAATCAATATGAAAAATGTAAGTGGTGTGTCAATAGAAAAATGGGGAATGTGACATATGTCTTCACTGTAGGAGCCATCATGCATTTATTTCAGTTCATCAAATAAAGAAAAATAACAATTTTATTAGAAAACTTACTTTGACTGCTTGAGAATATGGCCAATTTTTTTAACCATACATAGTGTTTTAAAAAAATAGTTCCACCTTGAATTTCATATGAAAAATGAAGAAATGTCCAAAGTTTATTTCGTAAATGCATGTTTTTCGAAGAAAGTAACTTCATGTAAGTAGTAGTACTACCAAGTTTAGACCAAGGTGTATGTTTGTGTGAAAAACTAGCAAACTTCATTCAAGGATAACTATGTTCTCGGTTTTCCTAGAAGTCGTCCTTTTTCGCAATGTTTTGATTGTGCTATACAAGGTAAACTAGAATTAAGTTGCTTAACATCTTCTACTCATGTAGAGCTTTAATTTGATATATAATATGGCATGTGCATGTTAAGAATAAATGCAAAAAATAACTTTGAATTTTGTGTAGATACCGAATTTACCTGAACCTTAAGTTTTTTCGAGAAACCGGGGCCAGGTTTATAAACTTTTTTTTTTTGTTTACTGTAGAATTTGACCATTATTTAAACATACAATTCTTATGTAAATATTTCAAACCCGTGGAGAGATCAAAAACTCGTTCAAAGATCACGTTTGCCTAGACACGTGATCAAAGGTTGGACTGAGTTCACACGTGATGACCAAATCCTCGATCAATTTCCAAAATGCCGTAACTACAGCTTATTCAAGCAATAGTTTCGATATTTCTTAACCAACAAAAATTGTCCTAAATGAATGTGTTTATTTTTATTATTCGTAGCCTGCCTTTGTTTTGTCTTGTGCCTTGGGTATCAACGTTTTCTTCTTTTTATACAATGTTTTTTTAACCCATTACTGCTCAGTGACTCTTTTTAATCCCCCACAAGATAACGGCTTCGGAAGACTTTGTGGAAAATGAAGAGATTGCTTGTGACAACAATTTGCAAATTCTATGCTTTTGATATTGTCGTCTGCAACGCCTTTGAATTTGGAACAGACCTAAAGTTTGCCGTCTGATAATGGGTTAAATCTTTTCCTTTAATGGACGCCAAAAGTTGTCACTATTTGGGAAAGAGTTGATCCATTCCCACACAATGGCACTTTTTTTACTCACTACAAGAAAACGTTTTTAAAGCATTGTAGAAAATGAAGAAATTGCTTATAACAAGCAATTTCTTCATTTTCCACAATATTTTCTACATTTAGATGTAAAATTCAATTCACTTGAAATTGTTGTCTGCACCATCTGTGAAGTTGAACAAGTCTAAAATTTTGCTTTTTGGTAATGTTTTAGGAATTTAAACCAGTTTAAGAATAATTCAAGCTATGACAGGCATTTCTTAAATTACACATGAATGAAGAAAAATGAACAAACTCAGCATCACTTTATTATGAACACCGACTGAGCACGACGATACGATTCCGCGGTGGGAAATCGCGTGATACAACAACATTTTGTCAATACGTGACTGGTTCGAGTTGGTTTGTAGCAGAAGGCAGAAATCATCAGGAATTTGACGGATGTGACGATGATTCTCTCAGTAGCCGATAAAAAAGTTAATGAAGATCAAACAAAATTCTACCATGCGCCATTAACAACATTTTTCTTTTCGGCTTTTTATCTTAGGCCTATTGATTTGGGGAGGGGGGATGTCTACTACATCCAGAAAGTTACTTGCGTTTTCCGTCTTTTTTTTCTTTTTCTTCTTCTTTTTTTCTTCCATCATTCAATTCGGTCTCGTAATGATAGGGTCCCTTATTGAAAGAAACATTGAACATGTAACATTCAGTAGGCCTAGCAATGGTTGTTGTTGTGATGTCGCGCGATTCTCCGCCGTGTTTACGCAAAATATCGATGCTTTTCATCCAAAACCTCGTAACTGCAGCTTTAGTCAAGCTGCAGTTACGAGGTTTTCGATGAAAAGCGACGATATTCAGTAGCTGCATTTTTCTATGACGGTAACACAAAATGAAATCATACATTCATAACATTGTATTGAGCTCTTTCAAGTATGCTTGGATAGTTCTCATTGTTATAATCCTTTCGAAAACGACACAAAATTTTGACATGTCCAAATTCTAAGACGTTTTGCACATGCTACTTATCAGTTGTTAACAATGTGGGAAACGTGTATGATATAGACAGAAACATTTGTAAGAAAGGGAAACATGCTGATCATTGGAGTAGGTCTATTCGTCTTTTTTCTTTATGTTTTTAAAGTTAAACAGGGCCGTCAAAATTATGGCCTGTTTTGGAAAGGGTTACCCGAGTTAACAGTCTGACCTTATAACGTCAGGTCAAAATGACTGTACAAGTAATTAGAGACCTACCCAAAATCGATTAGGTCAATAATCGTTATTGTTAATATTCCTTTATAGAACATGCTTATTGTTCCTTTCGCATTCATGGGCGAGTAGGCCTAAGGGCAAACGTGTGCATGCATCACATGCGTTTATGCACATGTGTGTGATTCGTTTTTTATGTACGCCCGAAGGGTCGTATTATGTTATTACTGCGGTCGTATGTCCGTTAGTTTGTATGTGTCTTGTGTGTGCCAAAATGAATCTCCATGGCGTCTAGCTGAATACGCCATTTACAGAATTCAGATAACTCTTTTCGTTCTTGAATTATCTGCCCTTATAAAATGATAAAAATGGAAAACATGCCCTACTCCTTCTACCGTTTCTAACTGAATTTGACCAAACTTGCCACAATGGATCTAGGTGTGCACACCACTTCCGGAATTTAGATGACTCTTTTCTTTCTTGAATTATCTGGCCTTGAATTGAAAGAAATGACCATTTTCTTATGATTGCAACTCCTACAATTTTTACATACATTTGATCAAAATTGCCACAATGAATCTTCGTGGTGTCTAGGTGTGCACACCACCTCCGGAATTCAAATAACTCTGTTCATTCTTGAATAATCTGCCCTTGAATTGAGAAAAAAGGCCAGTGTTACCGACAAGCACCTCTCGGACATATATGCGTCGCTCCTCAAATCTCTTGTTCATAACATAATGTTCGATGGTTTTGCACTAATTCTATTTTATTGGGTTGTATGTGCACCAGAAATATTGTAATCTAGTGAAATCAAGCGCATGATAACATTGTTAGAAAATAAGAAAAACTTGTATTTTTTGTTATCTCGAACAGAGTTGAGGTAAGAAACTAGGTGACCTTATTCTTCAGTCAATATAGATAGAAGTAATATTTCAAATTAATTGAAAGTGGTCCTAGTTTTGAGAATAACTAAACATTTGTAACTCGTCATGCTAAAATGTGCTTTCTTGGAATTGCAAGGACTAAAACATACAAGAAACCATTTCTAGAATAAAAGACATCCATTTCCCAAACAAGTTTGAGTTTATTGGGGTTTTACGCCGTTTTCAACTACCAGGGTCATATCGCGGCGGCTGGAGCACCTAACCGTGGGTTCCTGGTATTTCTCGCACCAGTACAACCACAATATCCAAACTGAGCCTCCAGCTGCTCTCTCACATAGATGATTCACACCCATTGGTGAGAGACAAATGACTTTTGTCAAATGTCAGAATGGATACTGGCCGAGCCGGGGTTCGAACTCGAGACCCCTGGATTGACAGACTCCGACGTAACCGACTGAGCTATCCGGGCTCGGCATTTCCCAAACAAGACCTGCTTCTAACGTCTCTTATACAATGGGATTGGAAAACATATTGAGACAAAAGATGAAATGTTGATAGTCAGTTTTTGGTTGTTCGGTAAATAATTAAAGGAATACGAGCTGTGATCAGAGTACATTTACGTATCCATTCCACACCCTATTACCGGCTATCACTACAGCCGTTGCTAACCTTGGGCAGTATCATCGATAAATGGCAGGTATACTGGGTAGGTCATACTTTTGTGTTAAAACGCTTCTCAGCTATTTTTTGTAGTATACTAGGCTGGCCATATATTTGAGTACCTACATGTCAAATATTATCCCAAATATTCATCAAACAACAAAATTATTCAACAACAAAGTCGTAACTTCACATATTTTTATGTAAAATCCAACTCTCAGTCAATATAATGAGGAAATGATAAGGTGATCGTTAGAATTAATGTAACAATTAGAAAAGTCAATCAATTTTCTTACACTATATAAATTGAGAAAACTGTTTGAATTAAGTTCAGACTGACCGATTAAAATTGAACACTGATGCCGATTTGGCTATCACGAATAGCATATATTGAAGCCGTACGTTCTGTTCGTGATAGTATAAATTTGTACCTCACCAAACTTTGTTTGACTAGAACGATATAACGGAATAGTTGATCGTCTTTGCAAACGAGTAGTTGTTAGATAATATACTAGATTTCCATTTTGTAATAAAATTTCTAACATTCACTTTAGTGTTTTTTCTAAAATTCGCGTGGAAAGGTGGATTTTACATAAAAATATGTGAAGTTATGTCTTTATTGTTGAATCTTTGGGCTAATATTTGACATGTAGGCACCCAAATATATGGTCAGCGTAGTACGCTACAAAATATAGCTGAGAAGCGTAATAACACGAAACAAAAATGGGAAAAGTATGACCTACCCAGTCACCCGACATTTATCGATGATATTGCACGAGGTTTGCAACGGTCCGAGTGATAGCCGGTAAAAGGGTGTGCATTCGATATGATGGACAGACCCAAATAAACCCATTCCCGCATAACGGCTCTTTTTGACTCCCTACACGATAATGCCTTTGGAAAACATTGTGAACTAGACAGCCCTGGCGGTTTGGAAGCGCCCCACAGGCCTGATTGTTTGTCTTATTGAATGCAATTTCAAATATTCAGGCTGCGCAAATAAGCAAATGCATGATCAAGCTGAAAATTACAAGCAAGTGAGATCGTAATACTATGGTCAGTAAGATTCTGTGAAAGTTCTGTATTGATTAGTCAATACTAATGGTTGTAAAAGTGAAAATAAAGCTGAAAATGGCAATTTTGTCAATTGAAAGGGCACATAACTCATAATGTAAAATCTAGATCAAGCTGAAAATTACACCAACGCAAGATCTTATAGTCAGCATCATTCTGTACTAGTTTTGTCTTGATTTGTCAATATTTGTAGTTGCTAGAGTGAAAACAAAGTGAAAATAAAAACAAAGTGAAAATAAAGCCGAAAATGGCAATTTTGTCAATTTCAAGGGCACATTACTCATGATATAAAATTTAGATCAAGCTGAAAATTAAACCAAGGCAAGATCTTATAGTCAGTATCATTCTGTCAAAATCTTGTTTTGTTTGATGTATATTTGTAGTTGCTAGAGTGAAAACAAAGTCAAAATAGAGCCGAAAATGACCATTTTGTCAATTTCAAGGCCACATAACTCATGATGTAATTCAGACTAAGCTGAAAGTTATACCAAGGCAAGATCTTTTAGTCAACATAATTCTGTTAAAGTTTTGTCTTAATTGTTCAATATTTGTAAAGTCAAAACCAGCTATTTTTGACATTCAAGGGCAGATAACTCAGGCTATTCTTATTCAATCAAAATGTTTTGAAGGAATCTGAGAGAGGGTCAACTAAGGATCATTCCTGTGAAGTTTGATTGAAATCTATCCAGTAGTTTCTGAGAAGAAGATTTGTAAAGAAAAAGTTTACGGACGGACGCACGGACGCACGCACGACGGACACACCGCCATGACAATAGCCCGCTGGCCTGACGGCCAGTGGAGCTAAAAATGAAGAAATTGTTTGTGACAAACAATTTCTTCATTTCCCACAAGGTTTTTTGCCTAAAAGACCGAAAAGGTAAATTTTCATTCAGTCGAAATTTTCGTCTGCAACATCTTCGGGTCTGTCTAAAATTTTGTCTTTTGGTCATGGGTTAAAAAGCGTTGAAGGTAAGAATTTCTTCGTTTTTCAAAAAGAAATTAAAAGATTACAAAACCTCGAAATTGTGTGAGAAGGGGTGCAAATATTATCCTTAAAGTTGATTAACCCAATGATACCACACAGTTGCTCTTTTTGACTCCCTACAAGATAATGGCTTAGGAAAACATCGCGGAAAATGAAAAAAAAATGCTTGTGACAAGCAATTCTTCGTTTCCCACAATGTTTTCAATCCAAAAAGACATAATAATTAAAATTGTATTCACTTGAAAATGTCATTTGCATGATCTTTCAATTTGGAACGCCCTAAAATTTTGTCGTTTGGTAATGGGTCAAGAGGGTGGAAGATTATATGCTTTCATTTTGTTTATTTTTTTCATCTAATCTCTTCGTTAAGCCTGAAGCCGTTTTTAACCAATTCCCAAACTACAATTTTATATTGGTTTAAAATTATTGAAGGTTATATAGATACGTAAGTAGCATTTATAATACTTCATTTTCTTTATTATTTTCCAATGTTTTAACCATTTCCCACACATTGACGCTTGTGGACTCCCCACAAAATAAAGGCTTTGGAAAACATTGTGGAAAATGAAGAAATTGCTTGTGACATTCAATTTCTTCATTTCCCACAATGTTTTCTACAAAGAAAGACCAAAAAAATTTAAAGTTTGTTCAATGAAAGTTGTCGCCTGCAACACCTTTGAGTTTTAAGTAGGCTAAAATTTTGTTGTTTGGTAATGGGTTAACACTCTGCGTCAAAATGTTAAATTATTAGGGAAACGGTTTACCCATTGGATATCTTCATGTAAATGTGAACTACATGGATTATCATCAAAAACTCGTGATTAAAGCTTAAAACAAGCTGCAGTTGCGATTTTTTTTAAAATGAAAATCGACAATATTAAAAGCTTTACGCCATTCTGTCCAAAAAATGTACTAGTTACAAAATGGACAGAGTGAAAAGGTCAAATAATTCATTCGAACATGCTTACAAAATATCACATAAACCATATTCAACCCTTTCCCAAACAAACACACATGAAAAAAACACCAAAAAAACAATAGCAACAACATAGATATACATTGTGGATGGGATACCTTCCAAAAGGAAGAAATCTTATATTAACTAGTATAATGTCGCTTTTCAAAATAGCCTTGTAAGTGTAGCTTAAAATCAGCTGCAGTTAGGAGGTTTTTGTTGAAAAGCATCCATGGACTACTTTTGTGTCTATATGTCTGTGCTGTGCTGCACACAAATCCTACCTTTATAAACAAGCATTTTTTTTCTTCTTTTCTCTCAAGGGATTCTAAATTGTCATCCTATAAGACTGCTAAAACAATGTCTCGTTTTGGAAAACGAAAGGAACAACCGA
Organism: Fragum sueziense; assembly: GCA_963680895.1. Lineage (NCBI taxonomy): Eukaryota > Metazoa > Mollusca > Bivalvia > Cardiida > Cardiidae > Fragum > Fragum sueziense. Next base: position 5,835,479 of record OY804594.1, on the reverse strand, counting down.
ACCAAAATGTCATTTCTTATAGATTTGACAAAAACACAACTTTAGGCAATTCTATCCATTTATCTATCATTTTCTTTGTAGAAACTCGTATCGACCCAAATGATTTTGGTTGCGTAAATGTACTTTTTTTTCTTTCCATTTCTACCTTTTTGGATTGCAAGCTATTTAAAAATACTAATATATGGCCATAAGTTTGTCATAAACAGAAAATAAATGAAACATTTTTTAATATATAGACTGTGTCGTAAATCATCAATGACTCGTTGATCATTTGAGCCGGGATCTGGAAAATTGGCCTGTAACCCTTTCAAAAATAAAACACGGAGCCTGTATTATCATAAATTCGCCAATAAATTATTATGAGTATCCGTCCAAGTTGGTCTTAGGTTACACTGATAATTGCGTGCCCTAAGTTTTGACATCCCGAGAAGAAATGGTTTGGGAAAATATAAAAAAAAGGAAGAAATTGCTCATAATAAGCGTTTTCTCTTTTTCTCTCAATGTTTCCTATATTTCTGCAACTCCTTTCTAATTGAACCAGTCTTAAACCGCGAAATTTCTGGAGGGGTTAAATGGCGTGGTGGATAGAATATAATTATGCTAAAATAGATTTTAAAGATTTGAATCATTTCAGAAAAATTACAAGCAACTGTTGGAACTTACAAGAATTGTAATTCTCGGGATAAAAATTTTGCTTTTTTCTGTCGAACGGACAAGTAACTAGACACATTTCGCTTTCTAAAGATTTTCTAGGAAACTGCCTACAAACCAACGCCTTTTCAAACAATACCTGGTTTTGTAAATCGCATGATCACACTAGACGAAGGATCAATTCTATCGAAGCTTAAGACCTTTAATACCGCAACATTATGGACTGTTCCTTTCTGAAGGATGTTGCGGACGACAATTTAAAGTCAAGGCGAAAATCTAAAATTCTTCGCATTTTTGGTTTGAAAACATTGTGGATAATGAAGAAATTGATATGTCATAAGCAATTTCTTCATTTCCACAAGGCTTTCCAACGCCATTATCTTGTGGGATGTTAAAAAGGGTAATTGTGTGGAAATGGCTAAATGTAAAATCAAATAGTAAATAAATTGTAATAATACAGTCAGATCGTGCGAAATAAGTAGAGCGAAAACTTGTGCATTTGAAAATGTTAGAACCGTGAGGGTAGGAAATGGGAACAACACAGCAGAATACCCTGCCATCCACGAACTATTTGAAACGTGACTTTTACTAAGACAGTTCAAATAATTGACAAAAACAACGAGCATTTCTCATTTTCCTCAATATCTTCTAGTCCCTCTCTGTCTGCATTGTTTCTGGTTTACTTAGTTAACGTTAACTACAAACACTACGACAAAGCGAACTAGACAGTTGTAAACACAATTAAAAGTATTGATAGTCATGGGGAAGATGCAGGTATGGTCATTTTCTAGTTTCCTTCAACATATGTTTTTTAAAGTTTTTTTTTTATTTTAACCTTCGTGTCGTCGAAGCCGGGGTTTGTTTGGGAAAGGTTTAAGTCCTTGAATAGATAAGGAGCTTCTCATACATAATGCGCTTATTGTAAGTTGCCAGTTCAAAAAGTTCACACACACACGCTAGGCCTTGAAAATACTTCGGGATCTTGTACATTTATGACAATTTGAGAAATTCATGAATCTAGATCAGCCTGCGTATAGGCCTATACCGCGGTGGAGATTGTGAACCATGGGATGGATAACGACTGCGGACAAATTTGCCCTCGTTTAGGTAAGAAATTTTGCTATAACTTTCTTATAAATTTCTCTGTCAATTTTCAAGTGATATGTTGCATGTACCCCCGCCTTCCTGGGCCCTTTCCTCAGATAATCATATGATTTGTATGTGATGTCCTTGTACCTTTTCCAAAAATTGGTCCCAACCGACCAGAAAGAACGACAAAAAACAGAACGTTTCTGTGGTTGGTTTCCAAATAAATAACACAGCCGAGGAAATTCTAACCTAAAGCGGGACTAATTTGGCCGTAGTTGTTACCATTTCGCCTACTTGTCGGTTGAGGCAATATTTTCGGGAAAATACCAAGAGTTTTCTAATATGTCATAAATCCTATGAAAGAGCCGGATAAGGCGGGGTCCATGCAACAAACCTTTTGAAAATTGACGCAGAAATAAGAAAGTGATTGCAAAATTTCTTACCAGAATCGATGCTTTTTTGTATATACTCGTTATTCATCCCATGATGCACAGTGTCAACCGCGCACACGCAGCATGATTAACTTCTAAGGAAGTGAAACACATCAACGTGAATCCTGATCAAATTAGGTCTACATTTAGCCATAAGCTGGTCCAGAACATGAAACTGTCCAATTTTGACGATTTAGAATACAAATATAAACACTCATTCCACAAGAAATTACCTCGTAAAACGGCGTCATCCATGGTAACGGAAATTGACGAGTGATGGCCTCGTCAATTTCCGTTGCTACGGATGACACCCGAAGATGTACGAAGTGTTTTGTAGTAAATGATGTGTTATAATCCTTACAACCCATCATTAGAAACCAGACAATTCGCGCAATTTCAACGACATTCGTGGCATCGAAGACTGACGAGTGTATTCGGACTTTTTTTGATATTCTCGTCATTTTCCGTTTCCACAAATAAAACCGAAGATCTAGGCGAAACTGCGCGATGCGTTTGGTATTTAGTGATGGGTGGAATACATTAACAATAATTCTATAGGCCCTAAAACATAAAAGGAAAAGAATAAAATGTTGATATACCTATTTGGTGTTTCTCATCTACACCCCCCCCCCCCCACACACACACACAAAATCGAATGAAGTTGATTATCTTTTTAAAACATTTCATTTGTGGGGTCTTTCAAACGGAACCCTTCTGAAATTTTGCTGATCAGGAAAGGGTTGAAGTAATGGCCTAAATATAGTTCAAATAATGTCGATTTGTGTATTCAAATTTCGGTCAAATGAGGTCAATAATTCGGAACATAAAAGGTACTCTTTTTTTTTCATATGCCAAGCCACGCGAAAAGGGCCATCTGGTAACATTAAAGGGGCCAAGGCTAGGTTTTTATGCTTCCGGACTGTTCGGGAACTCATATTAATTTTGTGCATACAATGCATAAAAACATCAACCACGGCGAATAACGACCATCTTTCCTTTGCTATAGATCAATCCTTTACAAGCGTGTTTACAGATTCTATTTTTACTTCAAAACGAGACAAGGTCGAGGTCGACGAGACCCCCCCCCGCGGTATTAACACACCGTACAATCGGCTGCGTCGATGACTGTCACCTTATTTGCGAGGGATACGTGGAAAGGTTTATTTTGTGCAAGTACTGAACAATTTTATACGCGTATTTATCAACTATAGAATACCAAAGATCCTTTCGTTTATTTATAAAAGTAAATTAAATTGACCTACCATGCACCTGACATCAGATGCCGAATCTGTCTTCGCTGACTTTCGACGCAGCCGGTTTTACGGTGTGTTGAATCTCGCTGAGCACAGATGACGTACCTCTGGCGTAATTGCTTTTTGAAGGTTGAGCATATATAACCGTTACAAAACAAAAACAAGGACAATATAAAACGAAGCTGCGCGTTATTCATTGACTTGGATTTTAATACTTAATAAACACGGTGGGGATTGTGCGTGATGGGATGGATAACGAATACGGACAAAATAATCTCGATTCTGGTAAGATATTTTGCAATAACTTCCTTATTTGTGCGTCAATCTTCAAAGGGTTTGTTGCATGTACCCCGCATTTTCGAGTTATTTCATCGGATGTACGACATATTAGATAACTCATGGTACTTTTTTCCGAAATATTGTCTCAACCGACAAGAAAGCGAAATGGTAACGACTACGGCCAAATTAAACACGCTTCAGGTAAGAATTTGTGCAATAACTTTCTTATTTCTTCGTCAATTTTCATGCGGTTTGTTGCATGTACTCCGTCTTACTGAGCCCTTTTCTCAGATGTATTTCTTATCTGGAAACTCCTTGTACCTTTCTCAAAAACCGATTCCAACCAACTAGAAAAAGGGCCTGAATTTTTTGTCGTTTTTCTGGTCGGCTGGGACCAATTTTTGGACAAAGTACAAAGATTCTACAAACAAGTCATATATCTGAGGTAAGAGCTCAGGAATGCGGGGTATATGCAACAAACCGCTTGAAAATTAACGCAGAAATAAGAAAATTATTGCACAATTTCTTACCTGAAGCGAGGCAAATTTGTCTGTATTCGTTATCCATCCCATCGTGCACAATCTCCACCGTGATAAAGCTCGATGAGTGCTAACAACGGACATAAATGATCTACCACTTCAGGTTGGTAATTTCATACGTTATTTCTAATTATTTTGTTCGTAATTATTGTGCCATTTGCATTTTCGACAAGTCCCCCTTTAAAAGTAGTCACATTGACATTCGGCAAAATGATAGACATGTCTGAATTTTGCCGTTTGGGAATGGGTAAAACCAACATCGGATATCTTGAAATACCGCTTATGTCGATGGAAATAATTATGTACCACCCTTTAATCCTTTCCCAAAATAAAACATTGTTTGTCGTCCCTAATTGAAACAGTTTCGGAAACACTGAGAGAAAAGAAGAAATTATTGATATTTTTCTCAGTTTTTCTATGGTAATTAAAAGCGTACGTGATAGGATTTGAGGAGAATAAATCCCATGGAAATATATAAGCAAAGGGAGAAAATGCTGATTATGTTTTTTCAATGTTTACCAAATCACGTTAAAATCATTTCTTGTCTTGGAAAGGGTTAGATATCAGGAAGCCACCAAACAGCTGATAACAAGGACTCAGTGCAAAACTATTGTAACTACATATTTTCAAAAAAATCATTTTTTGGTGGTTTCTGAATCTTTAGGAAACAATACACCATGTGTACTAATATTGGGTTTCAATGTTCTATAATTAAAAAGATAGTTAGAATTCAAAAGTCTTTTTTTTTCTCTCTTAAAATTTAAGAAAGTTATTTTGTTTTGTTTTCCTCGAAGATAACTTTAACTTCCTACAAAACAGGACATTGCATATGCGAAAGTGCGACGGTATTGCAAGAACGTTTAAAGGGACATTTCATCCCCATTTCAATTTTTAAAAGTATGTCTTGATGCCAAGATTGGTTAGTCTAATGGGTATAAATGCTATCAGTTTTTTGAAGTTGTTATTTATAAGCGATTACGACACCTTTAAAGTTGAGACAGAAAGGACAAATTATATATACATCTGAACTGTTGTGGACAACAATTTGTTTAATTTTAACACAAAAATATATATTTCTCGTAAACGGCGCAATATTCTGGTTTGACATTTTCAGAACTTTCATAAAAAAATATGCTCTTTTAGATAAAAAATAAAAGAGAAATTTATGAGAAAAAAATCTGAAATGTCACTTTAATCCCTCTTCCACATGATATCTGACTTCTGCATCCATATAAGAGGAAAATGAAAGCTACGTGAGAAAATAATAGAGTACGAATGTATTTCTCCTTTTCTCGCAATACTTTTCGAACATCAACTAAAAGAAAATGTTCAAAAAAAATATTCATTGTGTCAAGTTAATAGCATGAACTAGTCAATCATTTTGTCATTTGGGAAAGGATTAATTAAAAAAGAAAAGAAAAAGAAATAAACCAGGAAGCCATGGTTATGATAAAACCGGATTATCTACATCTACATGTTGTACTTTAGAGGGATAGAGTACTTAACTCTTTACAAATCAACAACGCGGATTAACGTTCAGAAGCAGCATTGTAAAATACATAGAGAGAGAAGAAGAAAAATGCTAATGACCAGTATTTCCTAATTTTGTCTCAGTATTTTCTGAGACACAAATTTTATCCCTATCAACATTTATCTTGACGTATGTAGCAGATTTTGAACTGGCACAGTTATTGTTATGGGGAAACAGTTTTATCCAGTTAAACGTGACGTAACTTCGGACAAGCAATACTATTTCGAAGGTGTTGTTCTAAAATCACGTAACTACGGCTTGGTTCAAGCCGTAGTTACAAGATTTTAGAACAGCGCCGACGATTTATCAAAACATTACAATAAACTTAGTTTATTTTCAGTACAAAAATTATCGCCATGGTGGAGAGGCTAAGCAGAATCATTTCGTTGGGTAAAGTTGAACTGTTCTGTGCTCGACAATAAGATCGCATGATTCCTACATTAAATTCTATCACTGTTAGCCTATTTGAAAAATACATAGAAAATGAAAAAGATAGCATGCTTAATAAACGCATAGTTTCAATTTTATTAAAATTAACGTGCACTATAGGTTGTATGTCATATCAATTGTTTCAGTAATACCCCATTACCACAAAATAAATCTTTTTGACTCCCTACAAAATAATAGCCATGGAAAATATCGTGTAAAATGAAGAAATTGCTTGTGACAAGCAATTTCTTCATTTCCCACAATGTTTTCCAACCAAAAAGACCTAAAAATTAAAAATCCCATTCACTTGAAATTGTCGTCTGCAGGATCTTTCAATTTGGACCGCCCTAAAATTTTGTCGTTTGGCAATGGGTTACTTATATTGTCGTTAGTAGCAGATTTCATTTTGAAACAGTCCAAATAAACGCCGTATGGGTTTGAAGTCACTTGGTTTTTGTTGATGCTTTCCTTATTAGGCCTACGCTGTGTAAGAAGCTGAGGGGTAAAGGTATTGTCTTGTGATCATCAAACGGAGAGAAATCCTCAGGTCTTTAATCTAAATACATAACTCAATTCTAGTAGGTTACGGGGCTACACATAAGAAGAAGTAATGGACCTTTCCGACTTGTCAATCAAATATAATACGTCTCGCCGAGACGATTCAAATGATTAATCACAATATAGCGTTAAGATTCAGATTGAAAATATTAGAATACCTTTTAAAATTTACCCCCTTTTACAGATTTAATTGTAGTTCTGACTGTTGGTGATATCCAGAATAGCACTTAGAAAAGTGATTTTTGTCATGAATATGACTAAAGTTGTTAAAAGCAACATAAAAAAGATACTACATAACAAACATTCGTAAAATCTGTCGTTGATTGCCAAATCTGTCCGTGACAGCCAAATGTGTCGGTGATTGCCAAATCTGTACATGACAGCCAAATCTGTCGTTGACGTTCAAATCTGTCGTTGATTGCCAAATCTGTCGTTGACAGCCAAATCTGTCGTTGATAGCCAAATCTGTCGTTGATTGCCAAATCTGTCCGTGACAGCCAAATCTGTCAGTGATTGCCAAATCTGTCCATGACAGCCAAATCTGTCGGTGATTGCCAAATCTGTCCATGACAGCCAAATCTGTCGGTGATTGCCAAATCTGTCCGTGACAGTCAAATGTGTCGGTGATTGCCTAATTTGTCCATGACAGCCAAATCTGGGGAAATTTGTCAGTGAAATCTTGCTAAATCTGTCAGTGTTTGCCAAATCTGAGCGCTATAGCCAAATCTGTTCGCGATTGCCAAATCTGTTCGCAATTTTCAAATCTGCCAGTGATTGCAAAATTTGTCGATGCTTGCCTTTCCTCAATGATTGCCATTAAAGCTGTGCCTTATATGAATCGCATCGCAAAAAAATAATCAACAGTAGTCTACTTATCGGTATGAATGATATTTTTTTCTTTTAACTCGTTCCGAAAAATGGGGCAGTTCAATTCGAAAGCCGCTGCTGACGACAAAACGGAAAAGATAAATGTTATTTGTTTACATCACAGATACGAAAACATTGAGGTTAAAGCAGAAACTGTTGGTCACTACTTAGTCTAGTGATTAGCATTTTCTTCCTTTGCCTAAATGATGGTTGCAAAACATTTTCCGTTATGTATTTCAAAAGTTGAAATTCAAATTATGTTCACGAAACAAACCATTTTTTAAATTGGAGAGCATCTTCCTTTTCCCACAATAATTTGATACTAAATGTATTATAGTTTATCGTAATTAGAACACGCTACACGTGTTTTGTCTATTTTTAGATCAAATGGTCACACCTCTGAACCACTGACCAATGGGAGAGCGCCATTCTGAAGGCGTGGCTATTGGCCAACCTTTTACTATATAAACAAAATTTTGCTCATGAATCGATAATTTACTTCATACACGCTGCGTGTCGGAAAATCTACAGTTGCTGGTAAGAGAAAATTTTCCATTCACTTTTCTTTGTGTTATTATTATTTTATTGAAAGACGCGTACGTAATAAATTAAAATACACACATTTTATCTGTATCAATTATACTTCACAACATGTTACCTGTTAGACATGTATGACTTTCATTTGTTCACGCTTTTCCGTGCAAAAGCACTTTGATTTCTGTCGGCTTTTTGACCCGGTCAAACGCATTAATTAGCCTAGTTTTCTATTTCGGACCGATCCAATACTGAACCATTGTCAAAAAACAGGAACAGAGGTTTCATTTAAGCCAGGTTCCCACTGCCGATCAAATGAACCCTATCAAGCGATCTAGTAGGCCTATGCCTACATGTGCAGATCGACCTCTCGAGATCGGCATCTAGCCTATGTATCGGGTATGGTCTAGGTGATCGAACTTGATCTTCACTAGCTGCGATATCGTAGCCACAAACTTGATTATGGGTATTGTTTTGTGAAACCCAGATCAAAATTCAAGAAAAGGTTTCAGTAACATTATTGCAACTAGATCTTCACCAATGGAGCTTTTTATTCTATTCCTTTTAACAGTAAAACTGTAAGATTGAGTAGAAAATGGATCGGAAACGGTCGTGTATTGATCGGGAAGACGATCGACTTCAAATTCAATCATGTCTAGTGTCTAGAGATCGAGTGCGAACAGATTGATACATTTTACTCAACCTTGCACCAAACATTCAGTCGATTACCTCGATCACCTCGACTTGTACTCGAGTGGCCCCCGACCACATCCCGATCAACTCGACCTTAGTTGCAATAATGTAACCGAAACCTTTTTGAATTTTGATCTGGGTTTCAAGTTTGTGGCTACGATATCGCAGCTAAAATCGACCTCTGCTTAGCCTGGTCACTGCAGAGGTCGGTTTGATCGACTAGAGATCGTGAAAAAGTATTTTGATCGGAAAGATTGAGTTGGTGTAATCCGAGTCTTCTCTGACGTAAATACGCTCTTTGATATTATGAATCATAATATCAAAGAGCGTATTTACGTCAGAGAAGACTCGGATTAGAGTTGGTGGAGTTGATTTGATTGATAGTGGAAACCTGGCGTTAGGAAGAGCCGAATCCGAGTTTTCTCTGATTCACTCAAATTCGCTCTTTGATAATTATGTTGATGTCGCTCATAAACGAGTGACATCAACATATCAAAGAGCGAATTTCATCAGAGAAACCTCGATTTTAGAAGAGCCAAGAAACTTGCTTTTCCGGACATCTCGACTTCATTGTGATTACAAAATTATTAAATTTTGGACTCAGTTGAACATCTCTTAAAGAAGAAAAAATCCGGATACCCTCGTCAATCTCCGTTTCCACGAAAGATGCGGAAGTTGCAAGAAGTGTTTGGTATCTAATGATAGGTGGAATACCCTTCAAGTCCGTAGGAAGCACTTTCATATGGGGGGGGGGGGGGGGCTAAAGCCTCAGTGTCTGAATATTTGTGGGGCTAATTTGGATTTTCCCAATTTTTCAGTGTGAACAAAGGAAAATTTGGCATTTTGGCCAACTTTGGGGAGGCTTAGCCCCCACCCCTAGACCACCCCCTAGCCCCCCCTTGTTCCTACGGGCCTGCATTTCTGTCTGATGTCCAGGACAGAAACATGAAGAAATTTTTTTCCATTTTTCCATATCTATCCCAAATCATTTTCTTTACATAATCAGAGATCGATTCAACCCAACCTTACACAATCGTTGTGAGCTATTGTTTGTTCTAAATTATGTTCCAAATTACGTCTGCGATTCCAAAACATCGTCTTGACGATTCATTCTATAGTCAACTTACGGTTCTGTGGCAAATGTTTACTTTTTATGAGCCGGGACCTGGAAAAAACGTCCCCTATACAAGGGCGGATCCAGGAAATTTTTCCAGGGGGGGGGGGGTCCAAGACCAAGATTTTTTTCCAGGGGGGGGGGGTTCCAAGCTAAAATTATGGCTTAAAATGTAATAAATGTGTAACGCTACACTAAATTTATATAGTCAAAATTTAATTTTCGGCCAATGCCAGGGGGGGGGGGGTCCGGACCCCCCTGACCCCCCTTCTAGATCCGCCCATGCTATAGCATTAAAGATAGCCATATTTCATGATCATCCTGTGCCTAATATGAAGAAGTTGCAAGAGAACATTTTATGGTTCCTGATCAGACTGCGTGTATACGCAGTCTGATCTGAAATCATATGGTGGGCTCAAAAGCCTTAAAGGACCCTTTTCCAGATCTCGGCTCATTTGTTTTTTTCCTTTCTTATGTAAGTAAAGGAAAATGCGTTCTAAATTTAGCCTGAAAATATGCATGGGTTGGTTCGATTCTTGTAGGCGTGAGACACCTGCAAGATTTGAACCATCACATGCTAAATGACAATAGTTTAGAGTTCGATATAAGCTTTTGTTGTTTAGATAGGTATTTTTGTAAATATGTGCCATAATCATCATAACTTGAGTGTAGTTGATCTCTATTCTTTCGTAAATTTTGTATGCTTGTTGAACACAATTAAACCTTTCCCAAACGATAACATTTACAGACCCCACGCTTGTAGTAGCGATTCATTTTGTGCTAAAAATAGACTGGTTTATCTGTATAGATTGATTGTCAGTATAATTTTAAAATCTCGCAGATACAGTTTCAATAAAGCTGTAGTTACGAGGTTTTAGAACAGCACCGGCGATATACAAATGTTTGTCCGAAATTGCGTCACAATTTAGCTGATAAAATCGTTCCCTAATTTATATTAGTTAACACTTTTCCAAAACTACGCATATTTAGTCTGTCCCATTTTGGATGCTGAGCTAAAAACTACAAAAGGTTCGATGTCGATAGATAAATAGTAGGACATATTCAGAAGAAAAGGAGAAAATGCTGATAACAAGCATTTTTCTATTTTCAGTTTTGTCTAAATATTTAATATTTTGTTTGTTATATATCATAGGGGCTACATATCTGTATCAGCACCCATTTCTTTTCTCTGTAGCAGCTTTCAAATTGCAGCAGTCCACAATTTTGTCGTTTGAGAAAGGGTTATTCTCGTATTATGAAGCAGGTTCAGTGAGTCAATATAAAGGTAAATCTGTGACCTAGATCCGAACGTTGTATAACTCGTCGTAACCCATTTACAAACGTGAGGAAATGGCACGTGGGGTAATTAAAGTACATATGTTGTCGCTTTTCAACGAAAATCTCGTAACTGCAGCTTGATTTAAGCTGCACAGCAGTTACGAGGTTTTTGTTGAAAACCAGGGTTATATTCACAATTTTAACGGAGGGAGACGGGCAAGAATGTGTCCGGACCCCCGGCATTTTATTGGCCGCAAAGTAAATTTTAATTTAGTACAACGTTACATATTTAACACATTTCAAATCTTGACCTGGGCTTGGACCCCCCCCCCCCCCCCGGAAAAACTCATGGATCCGGCTTTGCACACCGTTGTTCATAGTAGGCATAGACTTCCGCAGTCATTTAGGTGATCCGTGTATTAAGCGGCCCATACGCGATCAATATTATTGACAATATTATTGTCAATATTTGGTATTGACAATAATATTGACCGTGAGTGGTCAATATTGAAGGATTGTCAATACTATTGACGAATATCTGCGATCGCTGAAATAGTTTCTTCAATATTTTTATTGACGTTATGTAACCCATGGTTGATTGTTCTCTAAATTAATATTGTCAATAATATTGATCGTGTATGGGTGGCTAGAAAAATATTGTCAATATTATGACTCAATAATATTGTCAATGATATTGATCGTGTATGGGCCGCTTTAGAACTAATGCACCAAAGTTTCCTTTGCTTTAACATGCGACTTCAATTCACGAGTTAATGGCATTGCAAGACTTCCTTTTTCATATAACCTTTGACTTTCTGTTTTAAAGGTGTTCGTATATAGCAGGCCCTATTCATCGTATTTTCAGCAACGGTTTCACAAATTGAACTCGTCGAAAAACCTGTCGTATGAAAATGAGTTGAAATAAAATATACATTTATTATAATCGGCGATCAATAAAATTTTTACTGCAAAATAACATATAAGTTCGTGATTTGTTATCGACATAACACGTTTCTATGGAAACGCATCGAATATAGCCTATAACAAGTAATTAAGCGCAAGAAAGATATTCATACCGTTCCCAGGCAATCGCTGGCTTTGTTTTGAGTTATATGAAATAATTTTGAAATCGTTGCAGGCAAATAAATAAATTACTGATAAGCAGCACCTTCTCGTCCATGAATTTCGGTTGTCTCCGTGAGACGGTTTTCACGATATTCCACCCATCATTAACCAATAAAAATGTCGTCTCCATTTTCGGCGTTTTCCATGACTATGGAAATAGAAAAGTTTTATTAAATCCGGATATTCTCGTCAATTTCCGTTGGCACGAATGACACCTAAGATGCACGAAGCGCTTGTTATCTAATTATAGGTTGAATAGGCATACCTTAAAGTGACATTTCACATTTATTTCATTTTTTAAAAGTATGTCTAGATGCAAAGATTGCTTATTCTAATGGATAGAAATGCTATCAGTTTTTTGAAGTTGTTATTTATAAGCGAAAAATGCGACTTTAAAGTTGAGACAGAATTGACAAATTCTATATAAATCTGAACTGTTGTCCACAACAATTTGTCTAATTTTAGCACAAAAATATATATTTCTCGTAAACGGTTCAATATTTTGACTTGAAATTTTCAGACTTTTCATAAGAAAAGATGCTCTTTCAGATAGAATAAAAGTGAAATTTATGTAAAAGTAATTGTGAAATGTTAGAGCTCCATTCCACACCAGAGCTCAATTTTATTGTTGACCTATAGTCCAGGCAGGATATTTGCAAAATGTACCTAGATCTAAACAACACAAAAATCGATTTTCAAACTGCTGAAATTTTGCATGCGATGGTTCGAATCTTGCAGGTGTCTCACACCTGCAAGATTCGAACCAGTGCATGCAAAATTGTATTGAGATTATGAACGCTTTCCTATTGTTTACTTATGTAAAATCATTATTCTGTAAACATGTTAAAATCTTGATCGGACTATATGTGTTCTTATTTTAGTGAGATCCGAGCCAGGTAAGAACGATCACAGATAGATCTATCACCCGTATAATTCTGTAAACTATCTTAGAGAATATAGCGTGCAATGCTGATCAACAAATGAGAGGGGTATAAATTTCTACAGTCTCAGTAACTGTTCATAAACAAACCTGAGTACAAAACTTACGTAAACTGTTGGTTACCGTTAGATCTTGCATGAGTGTGATTTTCAGTTTGATCATGATATTACATATTACTGAGTTGCATGCTGTTGAATATGACAAATTTGCCGATTTAGCTCATGCCGTATTGGTTCATGTGAGCGTTTTAGGATCATCATGGTCCTCTTGTTATTTTCATTTGAATCGATTCGAGGAGACTATTCAAACGAGTATCCTTTAGACAGGGTTAGGAGAACATAAAAATATGGTGTGCATTTACCTCCTCTTATTTGTTGCTCTGGATTATAATCCAATACCAATATACAGGGATCTCCTTAGATTTTCCGCTAATTCCCCCACAAAGCACCGACAACCAATTCACGATAACACAAGAGAAATGCCTGTCACGTTTAAACACCGACAACCTATTCTTTATAACACTAAAAGAATACCTGTTACATCAAAAAGACGACGACAACAACTACAACACAAAGGGAATACATGTCACATTTAAACAACAACAACAAAGGACATGCCTGTCACATTTAAACAACGACAACCAATTCACTTCAACACAAATATAATATCTGGCACATATAAACACCGATGACCAGTTAACTACAACACAAATATAATATCTGGCACATATAAACACCGATAACCAGTTAACTACAACACAAATATAATATCTGGCACATATAAACAACGACAACCAATTCACTTCAACACAAATATAATATCTGGCACATATAAACACCGATAGCCAGTTAACTACAACACAAATATAATATTTGGCACATATAAACACCTATGACCAGTTAACTACAACACAAATATAATATCTGGCACATATAAACACCGATAACCAGTTAACTACAACACAAATATAATATCTGGCACATATAAACACCGATAACCAGTTCACTACAACACAAATATAATATTTGGCACATATAAACACCGATGACCAGTTAACTACAACACAAATATAATATCTGGCACATATAAACACCGATAACCAGTTCACTACAACACAAATATAATATTTGGCACATATAAACACCGATGACCAGTTAACTACAACACAAATATAATATCTGGCACATATAAACACCGATAACCAGTTCACTACAACACAAATATAATATTTGGCACATATAAACACCGATGACCAGTTAACTACAACACAAATATAATATCTGGCACATATAAACACCGATAACCAGTTAACTACAACACAAATATAATATCTGGCACATATAAACACCGATGACCAGTTAACTACAACACAAATATAATATCTGGCACATATAAACACCGATAACCAGTTAACTACAACACAAATATAATATTTGGCACATATAAACACCGATGACCAGTTCACTATAACACAAATATAATATCTGGCACATATAAACAACGATAACCAGTTAACTACAACACAAATATAATATTTGGCACATATAAACACCGATGACCAGTTCACTATAACACAAATATAATATCTGGCACATATAAACAACGATAACCAGTTAACTACAACACAAATATAATATCTGGCACATATAAACACCGATGACCAGTTCACTTTAACACAAATATAATATCTGGCACATATAAACACCGATGACCAGTTAACTACAACACAAATATAATATCTGGCACATATAAACACCGATGACCAGTTAACTACAACACAAATATAATATCTGGCACATATAAACACCGATAACCAGTTCACAATAACACAAATATAATATTTGGCACATATAAACACCGATAACCAGTTAACTACAACACAAATATAATATCTGGCACATATAAACACCGATAACCAGTTAACTACAACACAAATATAATATCTGGCACATATAAACACCGATAACCAGTTAACTACAACACAAATATAATATCTGGCACATATAAACACCGATAACCAGTTCACTATAACACAAAATAATACCTGGCACATATAAATACCGACAACCAGTTCACAATAACACAAATTAATACCTGTCATATTTGAACTCCGACAACCAAGTTACGATGTACAAAAATGAAACATGCCACATTTAAACAACGACAACCAATTGACGATAGCACAAAAATAATATATGTCATATTTATGCAACGACAACCAAATCACGATAACACAAAAATAATATATGTCATATTTATGCAACGACAACCAAATCACGATAACACAAAAATAATACCTGACATATTTACACAACGACAACTTATTCACGGTAACACAAAAGAAATACCTGCAACATTTAAACACCGACAACCAATTAGCGATAACACAAGCATAATACATGTCACATGTTAACACCGACAACCAATTCACGATAATACAAATATAATATTTGTCTTATTTAAACATCGACAACCAATTCAGCATAACACAAAAATAATACCTGTCACATTTAATCAATGACAACCAATACACGATAACACAAATATAATACCTGTCATATTTAAACAATGACAACCAATTCAGGATAACACAAAAGTTATACCTGTCATATTTAATCAATGATTACCATTTCACGATAACACAAATATAATACTTGTCATATTAAAACAATGACAACCAATTCAGGATAACACAAAGATAATACATGTCACATGTTAACACCGACAACCAATTCACCATAATACAAATATAATACTCAGGCCCGTAGGAAGCAATTTCATATTGGGGGGGGGGCTAAAGCCCTTGTCCAGAATATTGGGGGGGGGGGGGGCTAATTTGGATTTTCCCAAAATTTTCAGTGTAAAATTAAGAAAATTCAGCATTTTGGCCAACATTGGGGGGGGGGGGGGCTTAGCCCCCCCCTAGCCCCCCTGTTCCTACGGGCCTGATACTTGTCTTATTTAAACATCGACAACCAATTCAGGCTAACACAAAATTATACCTGTCATATTTAATCAATGACAACCAATTCAGAATAACACAAATATAATACCTGTCATATCTAAACAATGACAACCAATTCAGGATAACACAAAAGTTATACCTGTCATATTTAAACACGGACAACCAATTCAGGATAGCACAAAAATACCTGTCAGGTTTAAACACGGACAACCAATTCAGGATAACACAAAAATAATACCTGTCATATTTAAACAATGACAACTTATTCACGTTAACACAAAAATAATAACTGTCATAATAAGCAACGATAACTTATTCACGTTAACACAAAAATAATAACTGTCATAATAAGCAACGACAACTTATTCACGTTAACACAAAAATAATAACTGTCATAATAAGCAACGATAACTTATTCACGTTAACACAAAAATAATAACTGTCATAATAAACAACGACAACTTATTCACGTTAACACAAAAATAATCCTGTCATAGAAAACAACGACAACTTATTCACGATAACACAAAAATAATACATGTCATGTTTAAACACCGACAACCAATTCACGATAACACAAAAATAATATATGTCATGTTTAAACACTGACAACCAATTCACGTTAACACAAAAATAATACCTATCATGTTTAAACACTGACATCCATTTCACGTTAACACAAAAGTAATGCATGCCATGTTTTAACAACGACAACAAATTCACGTTAACACAAAAATAATATATGTCATGTTTAAACACCGACAACCAATTCACGATAACACAAAAATAATATATGTCATGTTTAAACACTGACAACCAATTCACGTTAACACAAAAATAATACCTGTCATGTTTAAACACTGACAACCAATTCACGTTAACACAAAAAATAATACCTGTCATGTTTAAACACTGACATCCAATTCACGTTAACACAAAAGTAATAACTGCCATGTTTTAACAACAACAGCCAATTCACGTTAACACAAAAAGAATGCCTGTCACATTTCAACACCGACAACATATTCACGATAACACAAAAAAGAAAACCTATCACATTTAAAGACCGACAACCAATTCACGGTAACACAAAAAAGACTGTCTGCCACATTTAAAAACCGACAACCAATTTTCGATAAAACAAAAAAAGAATACATCTCACATTGAAAAGCCGTCAACCAATTCACGATAACACAAATATAATACTTGTCATATTTAAACAACGACAATCAATTCACGATAACACAAAAATACATGTCACATTTAAAAACCGACAACCAATTTTTGATGACACAAAAAAAGATTACCTGTCACATTTAAAAACCGACAACCAATCACGATAACACAAAAATACATGTCACATTTAAAAACCGACAACCAATTTTCGATGACACAAAAAAAGATCACCTGTCACATTTAAAAACCGACAACGAATTCACGATAACACAAAAAAGAATACATGTCACATTTAAAAACCGACAACCAATTCACGGTAACACAAAAAAGAATACCTGTCACATTTAAAAACCGACAACCAATTCACGGTAACACAAAAAAGAATACATGTCACATTTAAAAACCGACAACCAATTCACGGTAACACAAAAAAGAATACCTGTCACATTTAAAAACCGACAATCAATTTTAGATAACACAAAAAAGAATACCTCTCACATTTTAAAACCGACAACGAATTCACGATAACACAAATATGATACTTGTCATATTAAACAAGGAAAACCAATTCACGATAACACAAAAATAATACCTGTCATGTTTAAACACCGACATGCATTTCCCGATAACACAAAAATAATATCTGCCACGTTTAAACACCCAACCAATTCATTATGACACAAAAATAATACCTGTAAGATGTAAGTACCAACAACCAATTTACAATAAAACAAAAGAATACATATGTATCTTAGTATTCATTCATCTTTTGTAGTAGTCTATTAGATTATTATAATATCTAATGCAGTGACACACATTTTCATAAATTGTTTTTGAAACTATTTATTGCAAAATCTACATTTAAGTTACTGCAGTCTGCATTTTTACGTCAGTCAGTTTACGGGCCTAAATAAATTTGGGTTCAATTTGAATCATATAAAAGCATATTATAAGGTACTGTTTAACTCGAGATTTCACTTTATTAGATCTACATACATGTAGTTCCAACTATCTTTTAAAGACATGTAAATTTTAAAATTCATATATTCTCTTACACTGTAACATTGGACATTTCTTTACTAATTGTAATAGATTTATTCAGAATTTTCATGATTTCCTTAAAGGTGTGTATCTTTACTGTTTTGAAACCAACCGGTCAACATATTAATACTATGAGCCACAAAAGTATGCTCCGTGTATGTTATATAACACTAGCATCTCCCTGCGGCACCCCATCAGCTGTGAACAAAGCATATGTGACCCGTCGCGCTAAAAGGGACCTTATCCTAACTCCAAAAATCCAAATTTTGACAAACTTGTCAGACTCAGCACAGGTAAACCAGATCCCGTATGCGAAACGTGACCATATTGTAAGATAGGGACAACATTCCAGATCTAGAAAATTACATAAAAGTGAAAAGTGTTGGCCCTAGTCTGGCTGCGCGGACTGCGCAGACAGGCTAGGGTCGATATTTTTCACACACCCGATAAGGTCCCTTTTAGCGTGACGGGTCACATATATTTAGAAGTTTCAAAGACTTTTTACCCAAAATGTTTTGTATTTTCAACCCGTAGATTAGCTAGTAGATCTAGATATTCGAATTTTCCGATTTAGTCCATTTGGTTAATGGAAAGTTTGACCATATATCATTGCAATCAATGATAGGCCTACGCAAAGAAGAGTGGTTTTGAATCATTCTATTCTCGAGGTAAGGTCCATATTACCCGCCAGTTTTCTGAATGGCACTTACCAGACGGCGAAATGTTACACTGTTTGCTATTGAAACTTCATATGTCACATAAGACGGACAGTAATAAACACACAGAATTTGTTAAGAATGTTGGTGCTATTGCTATACCTCGTAAAGATGTCTTGCAATAACACCAACGATATAAAGTTTTGGGTGATTTAAAGACATTTACTAGATTCTTTTTGCCGAATTTAATTTTTCTCATTTTTACATATTTTTTTCTTTAGAGTATGCCTAGTTCAAATATGCAAAGAAAAAGTGGGGTCACCATATTAGTTTTTCTTGTATTTGCATTCTTACAACACACATGTAAACCTTTTTTGCATGATTTTTTGATTTTTTAAAAAATACACACTATCTTAACAAATACATGATTTTTCATACTTTTTTCACATATCCAACATATTTCTTTGGTCATACAATTCAGTTTGTATTACAAACAAGATGTGGAATTCATGAAATGAGTAGAAAAGTAAAAATACCAAAGGAATGTGGTTTTACAAATTACTACTTTTTCCGTCAAAGGCACATTTTTCCACAAATTTCGTTCAAGTAATGCACATAAATCGAAATAAAAAAAGTTTTACGAATTTAATTTTTTTTAAATTCACAGATTTTGTACATTAAAGTATGTTGAAAATAACTGTAAAAAGAAATAAGGAGGTAACCATATTAATTTTGTTGGAATTTTGCACTAAAATAGACTGGGTTTACAGTTATGTTTTGATGAACAGTCGGTGTTGATATGAAATCTTGTATTTACGGCTCATACCAAGCCGTAGTTACGAAATTTTATAACAAACCCTACGAAATTCATTAGTTTGTCCGAAATTACGTCACAATATACTTGAAAAATCGTTCCCTTTTAAATGTCTTGCCAAA
The DNA here is from genome assembly GCA_963680895.1 of Fragum sueziense. Lineage (NCBI taxonomy): Eukaryota > Metazoa > Mollusca > Bivalvia > Cardiida > Cardiidae > Fragum > Fragum sueziense. Next base: position 5,815,394 of record OY804594.1, on the reverse strand, counting down.
AGACACGCCCCCCAGTGGGGTTTGAACCCTGAACCTCCGGGTTTCAAGTCGAGTGCGCTATCCACTGTGCCACGGAGGCTATCAAGAGTAAAGAATTTCAATGCGCACGAACTTGCGCACTAACAAACTCCCGAAAACGTCTTTAAATAAAGAAAATACAGCATCAACATTTTCTTCTATCCTTTCCAAATTTATCTAAGCGAGGGACGTCAAAACGATAGTTGGTATTAGGAAAGCGTAGCCCTTTCCCAAACGACAAAAATATATTGGTCCAATTTGAAAGCTGCTGCAGACGACGAAATGGGGATTGATAAAGATTGGATTTGTGCACAATATGGCATAATATGAAAAATAAATTATCAGCATTTTCTTTTTTATCTCAATGTTTTCTCAAGCCCTCTCTGTTAGGGAAGTCAAAAGCAGGTATTGTTTGGGAAAGGGTTAAATCACTAAAAGGAAATTCGTCAACGTGCGATAGACGATTAGTGTGTTATCATTACATGACCAGTTACACCCTCTTTACATGGTCACGGAAGGAGTCATGGATATAAGGATATGATATCAATGAATTGAGAAACTTCAATTATAGAAATGAACTAAGATCTGGAAAAAATCCTTATAGCATTAAACCCTGTCCCAAACGAAACCTGGTTTTGACGTTCCTAATAGAAATTGATTAGTAAAATTTTGAAACAAAAGAATAAAATGCTCACAGTCAATATTTTCTGTGCAATGTTTTATATACCAATCCTCTCTTTAAAACATCCATTTTGTCGTCTGTAGTAGCTTGTAAACTGATTTGTCATTTTGAAAAGGTTTAAGACCACCGTTGGTCCAAATCACGTACACGTGATCTACCTACGTAAATTCGGTCTGATCATATGTAGTCCTGGCTGCTACATGCTACGAAGAGGATCGATTTAAATCAAACCCTATGTTTTAGGTACTTATTTGAATCGTCTCACCGAGACGATTCCAATGACGTAACGTCAAAAGTTGCGGACCAACGTTGTAACACGCATATCGACCGGTTTCCGACGTTAACGTTACGCGAAGGTGTAAAGAAAGTTATAACTTTCCCCAAAACATGAGAAATGACAAATTTTCAATGTTGGCCAAAAGAAAACATTTTCACAATAATACCAATACATGCATACATGAAAATAGCACCGTACAAAATTAATAATCTCAACTAGATCTATCAATAAATAAACAACAGAATTATTTCGTAAGTATTGAAAAATCAAGCATTTTTAAGACGCTACAAACACAATAAAATAATGATTTTCTTCAACTCCAATCAAGACAAAAAATTAACTACAAAAACTAGAGCTCAGATGTATGTCCCAAAATTTTTCATATTGATTTCTAATCGCTATTGGAAAAATAAATTAGATTTAAAAATTAGATATACCGAAAAAATCAACATGACGTCAAATCGTCAAAACGCGTTTTTGTGACATTTTTAAGACGATACATCACACTCTATATCTTCGCTAGTTGAAGAGACATTGACAAATGCATTTATTTTTTCAAATTTCATCCGAGATGTATGTCGAAAATCAATTCAAATTCAAAATATTTTGATTTTCTTAGAAAAAAAAGCTATATATGAAAAAATCACCCTTGCATTTGGGACCGTTTTAGTAAAAAATGTGACATTTTTAAGACGCTACAAACACAATAAAATAATGATTTTCTTCAACTCCAATCAAGACAAAAATTAACTACAAAAAGTAGAGCTCAGATGTATGTCCCAAAATTTTTTATATTGATTTCTAATCGCTATTGGAAAAATAAATTAGATTTAAAAATTAGACATACCGAAAAAATCAACAGGACGTCAAATCGTCAAAAATGCGTTTTTGTGACATTTTTAAGACGCTACATCACACTCTATATCTTCGCTAGTTGAAGAGACATTGACAAATGCATTTATTTTTTTCAAATTTTATCCGAGATGTATGTCGCAAATCAATTCAAATTCAAAATATTTTGATTTTCTTAGAAAAAAAGCTATATATGAAAAAATCACCCTTGCATTTGGGACCGTTTTAGTGAAAATGTGACATTTTTAAGACGCTACAAACACAATAAAATAATGATTTTCTTCAACTCCAATCAAGACAAAAAATTAACTACAAAAACTAGAGCTCAGATGTATGTCCCAAAATTTTTTATATTGATTTCTAATCGCTATTGGAAAAATAAATTAGATTTAAAAATTAGACATACCGAAAAAATCAACATGACGTCAAATCGTCAAAAACGCGTTTTTGTGACATTTTTAAGACGCTACATCACACTTTATATCTTCGCTAGTTGAAGAGATATTGACAAATGCATTTATTTTTTCAAATTTTATCCGAGATGTATGTCAAAAATCAATTCAAATTCAAAATATTTTGATTTTCTTAGAAAAAAAGCTATATATGAAAAAATCAGCCATGCATTTGGGACCGTTTTAGTGAAAATGTGACATTTTTAAGACGCTACAAACACAATAAAATAATGTTTTTCTTCAACTCCAATCAAGACAAAAAATTAACTACAAAAACTAGAGCTCAGATGTATGTCCCAAAATTTTTTACATTGATTTCTAATTGCTATTGGAAAAATGAATTAGATTTAAAAATTAGACATACCGAAAAAATGACGTTTTTTTAACAGCGTGACGCTACTTATCTCTTTCTTTCCATTCCTCCATAGTTTGTTTACACCATCCAACTGCCGTAAGATTTACGCTATATCTTCTGTGACATCACTGACGTAATTTGCCGAAGTTTGTGCGCTTTAAAAAGTCTTACTTTTTATTCTATTGGGATTCTCGCGAGTTTGTTTGGTAATTTCTGTTACACGTGACGACGTCATTTTCTGCGTCAGAGTTTATTTATTTTGTTTATCAAATTGTCTGTATTCAAACAATGTTGAAATTCGACATATATTAATAAATTACAATTCAATATCTTTTATATGATACCAAATACATGTGTGTTTCTCAAATAAAAATAACAAATATGCGGTTTTAAACAGAAGTGCATAGCCAATTTTGGCTTGGTCCGCAACTTTTGACGTTACGTCAATGAATACCCATAACATTGGACTTTGATTTGAAATATAAAAAAATATAATGTCCTTATCTCCTCTTATCTGTTGCCATGTAAGTGAACGTCGTAAATCTTGAGCCGACGGCGCGTACAGATACTGTCTGTATACAGGTTGGTCTTGATTCAAGGTTGGTCTCTAATGCAATGAGAAGTTCCCTTTCCCATGTCCCGTTTCGTGTTTGACGTTATTAAATACAAGAACTTCCTTGTTGTGGTGTGAGAAATAACTGCTAGGTGCATTTAGTGCATTAGAAACACTCCATTCTTACGAATGAACGTGCACGAATAATTGTTTGGCAAATATCTTGACATTGGACCTAATACTTTTTTTCAAAGCAACTTTATACAGATATGAAGACGTTGATGCTTTATTTTTTCTTTGTGACATTTATATATGTTATATGCGAACATTTGTTCGCATTGAAATTGTAGGCCTATTTTTTTAATATTTTTTGTGACTATTCACGCCTCTTATTCCTGTTCCTTGTTCCTGCATTACCTCGTATGACGTTTATATGTTTCAGCTAGACGTTACGTCTGGATGTCTTTTTTTATTTAGGAAGACGTTGAATCTGAATGTTTTTTAAATAAGTTAGTAAGACGTTACGTATCTGAATGTTTATTATTTTTCAGTAAGACGTTACGTCTGAATGTTTATTATTTTTCAATAAGACGTTACGTATCTGAATATTTATAATTTTTCAGTAAGACATTACATCAGAATATTTATCATTTTTCAGTAAGACGTTACGTATCTGCATATTTATTATTTTTCAGTAAGACGTTACGTATCTGACTATTCATTATTTTTCAGTAAGACGTTACGTATCTGACTATTTATTATTTTTCAGTAAGACGTTACGTATCTGACTATTTATTATTTTTCACTAAGACGTTACGTATCTGAATATTTATTATTTTTCAGTAAGACGTTATGTATCTGAATATTTATTATTTTTCAGTAAGACGTTACGTATCTGAATATTTATCATTTTTCAGTAAGACGTTACGTATCTGCATATTTATTATTTTTCAGTAAGACGTTACGTATCTGACTATTTATCATTTTTTCAGTAAGACGTTACATATCTGAATATTTATTATTTTTCAGTAAGACGTTATGTATCTGAATATTTATTATTTTTCACTAAGACGTTACGTATCTGAATATTTATCATTTTTCAGTAAGACGTTACGTATCTGAATATTTATTATTTTTCAGTAAGACGTTACGTATCTGAAGGCTGTGTTGCCAGAATGATGCAGGTTCTAACTGGACAGTTAACGTTCAAGTCCCTCACCCCTCCCGATCTATCATGCTGTACCAAGAAGTAAGTAAACGTGTGATCTGGTACTCACTTTCCGTCAAACAAGACCTGCTTTTGACATCCCTTACAGAAAATTCTTGGGAAAACTTTAAGACAAAAGAAGAAAATGATAATCAGCATTTTCTCCCTTTTCCTTTGTATTTACTTAACTTAATTGTAGGTAAATCCTATCTTTATCAACATCTTTTTTATCGTCTGAAACAGCTTTCAAATTGGGACACCCTGAAAGTTGTCGTTTGGGAAAGGAGTAAGTCGTCATTCGCTATAATGTTGGACTTATCATATGTGTATAGCAAGATTAGTCAGAATAGGTCCATATACCTTCTCTGAAGTCTATTCTTTATCTTGAGGCCACAGCGCATCACGTTAATAAGTCATAAAACGCTTCCGGAAATAAGGGGCACAAATCAAACAAGTTAATAGAAATAATGATACATTCAGCTCGCCTTTTCCGGATCATGACCTATTCCGGATCACTTTGATTTCAGTCTTGAATAATACCCTAGCATTAAAATGTTTAGCGAAGTCATGGGTGGTGACCTCTTCTGAAAGTTAAGGTAAGGCCTGGGTAATCAGTTATGGAACGAAATCTGTAAGGTGCGAATAGACGATTTTAAACGATTCTAAGACGGTTTTACAGGGATGTAAATTTCATTGCTCTCAAATTTTGAATTTTTGACTTTCGTTGGGTTTTTGCCTCTTCATACAATTTAGAAACATTTTCACAAAAAATGTTTAACAATTATTTCCGTTGTTACGAAAACAGGCGAAATTGCATCTAACGATACTTTAAAATGTTCGGACTTACGGACGTCACGGAATAAATCGAAATAGCCTATAACGATTATACCGGAAGTGCATTACCCAAGCCTTACCTTAAACACTTTCATTATTATACAATGTTTCAGGTTGGACCTCAAACATATTTCTTCTTGTCTTTATTTGAAATATTACAACCCACTTCCTTCTTTCTTTTCATCTTATTTTCTTGCCTATGGGATTCTCTTTTTATGATAAACTAACTGACTTTTGAACACCAGTTATGAGCACATTCATTTGATTTTTTTCTACGAATTTAGATAGATTTAAAACATTTAAAAGGGGTTGGTAAGCTCGAAGGTTTGACATACAAAATAGGCCTACTCGTACTCTAGAGATGAGCTGAAATGAAATTTTGAAATGGATAGGCCATAGCCTATGAATTAGAGACTAAATACTAAAACGAGCGTATATTTGTATCTGCAAATCAACAATTCGTACTTTATGACCCAAAATGACGTTCAAAACGCCAAAATTTTAGATGAAACGAATTTAGTTGCAACGCCATGCATCCACACGCGCGGTAGAGAAATCTGTGAGTTGATTATATAGTCAGTCAGGAGTTTCATATAGATTCAAACTCCTTGATATTAACCCTTTCCCAATCAAGACCTGGTTTTGACGTCCCTAAAAGAAAAGGCTTGGGAAAACATTGAAACAAAAGAAGAAACTGCTGATAACCAGCAGTTTCTCCTTTTGTCTCAATATTTTCTATGTCACATTTTACACAAATCCTATCTTTGATAACACCCATTTTGTCATTTATGGCAGTTTTTGAAGAGGATTATCTGAAATTGTTGTCGTTTGGGAAAGGGTTAAAGGTTGGTTACGAGGGCCTGTATTGAAAATAATTCCCTTTCACAGCGGATAGTTTTACGTCCAAAATGAAATAAGCTTCATAACAATTAAAACAAACAAACAAACACACAAAAAATAGTAATAAAAACTTTCTGGGCAGAGTTGAAAGAATAATGATATCTTTGCTTATGAACATTCTACGTATATCTCCAGTAGTACGATTAAATATTTGATGCGTTGATTCAAACTTGTTTTCAATCTTTTCTTTTCTTTTTTAGAAAGAATTTATTCGGATTATCTTATCAGTTTCGGTACGATTTTGATCTAGTCAGTTATTTCATTCGGCCTTGAACATTTTACCCCTAGCGTGTCCTTGTTTGACACCGAATTCAACAAGTTTGAAATTGGAGGACTGTTTCACATTTTATGTCACATCCCTTCGTTGTTTCACATTTATGTAAACTATGACGTTAGTCTACTCAGCAATTTTACCTGTTATAGGGTTTGGGTTTTACTATCGTTTAATTTGAGAGTAAAATGAAATATTTTTTCTGTAGTGAATGGCTTCTTAAACTGTCGACTCACGCATGGCTTCGGTCTGTTTTGATCAAAATTACATCTTACCCATTTTAACCCTTTCTCAGACAAGACCTGGTTTTGACGTCCCTAGTAGAAAAGGCTTGGGAAAACATTGAGACAAAAGAAGAAACTGCTGATAACCAGCAGTTACTCCTTTTGTCTCAATATTTTCGATGCCATATTTTACACAAATCCCATCTTTAATAACAACCATTTTGTCATTTGTGGCAGTCTTTGAAGTGGATCACCCTAAAATTTTGTCGTTTGGGAAAGGGTTAAACACAAAATGTGTCCGACTTTACCTTTAGATATTATAAGTCAGTCATTACGGCGTTAGAAATAGATTTCGTATATCTTTGATTAAGTTTTTTTTTCTATTATTTTATAGGCCTACATTTTTAAAGTTCTTATCGATGTTTTCTATAGATCTTTGATGCTGTTAAGGGCCTATATATACTTAAGAATATTTTGGGATCCGTTTTCTTATGATGTGTGGTTTGTCGCAAACCGTCCCCCCCCCCCCACCCCCGTTTTCTGTACTATACAAAAATTCTCTCTTTATCAAAATGCATTTTGTTGTTTGTAACAGCTTTCAAATTGGAGCAGTTTATATAATGTTGACGTCTGATGCATTTCTATTTTCTGCAGTTCTGTCCAAAGTTCTGTACGCCGTTTCTGTCACGTTTTTCATGTTTTGTCTCGTCGTTTGTTTTTGGGAGAAGTGCAGGTGGAGAAAACCTGCAGTTTTGTTATCATTTGATGCTATATTGTCGATGTGATTGTTTCGGGAGTGATCTTTCATGTCCTTTAGGTACCAATCTGTTTGCCTAAAACACGTTTACTTTCCATTATTTAATTCAAGGCTGCCGCAGCATTCATGTACCCAAAACATTTTGTTCTAGATATAATATCAAAGACCTATGGCGAAAAAAGCGACTGTTATCCCCTATCTTATGTCTGAAGGTGTTGTTTTTGTGACCTGTCATGCTAAAATGGACCTTATGGTAACTCTTTAATGGAAAATTTTAAGAAATGAATCGGATTAAGCAGATGTCGACCAGATATGGCATTTAAAGTACTTGATACATAGCTCAAATTTGGTATGTAGGCCCTTACCTTCTTTCAATGATGTCTATCTGTTTCATGGAATATGACCTTCCTCAAGGACATTCAACCCTTATCAACCTTTAACATGAAAACTTACTAAAGTCATTGCCATTTTGGAGGCATTCATGTTTCACTAATACATCTTGTTTTGTGCTACTTTCAGGGAGTTGATAGCCTATTTTGAGAACAGTTACGAGTTAAATGAGAGTCTCTTCACTGCTTTGAAAGGTGGGTAAGCTTTTTGTGTTCATTTGGATGACAGTTGACTAGAAAATTTCCAACATTTATTTGTAGAAAACAAAGAAAAGTAGTGTCACAGAAAGTCCTAATCTTTGTTATTTTACATTATTTTGGCTTTGGTTTGTCTTAAGTCGTTGCTACAATAACTGAAAAGAAAGTAATCAGTGTAGACTAAAAAGAGATTGGAAAAATTCAGGAACAGCATCAGAAGGGTAAATATTTTATTGTTTAACATGTACCGTAATTATCCTAATAAACGCCCAGGCGTTTATTAGAAAAGTGCTTGATAGAATAGTTAGGGGGGGGGGGGGGGGCGTTTATTAGAGGTATCCTGATTTTGTTAGTCATAACATGCGAATTCAACGTTAATTCATGGACTCAAAGTTAATCAAGTAAAAGTTTGCAAAGTTTTGTTACAAGGACTGTAAAATACGATTTTTGGATGAAATTCCTTCGTTGTAAATAGATTAGGAGACAGGAAATCCTCTCCTGCATTGCTTTTGGAAAGGATCTTTGTTTGTGACTTTCATTAATTTTAGTTCAGAACCTGGGGCCTGGCATTTATTAGAATCACCCTTTCCAGCCTAAATTGTGCTTAAAATATGCATATTTCTAGCTGATTTATTGAGATGAAGTTCTTAGAATATGTGTGTTTATTAGAATAATTGCGGTAAGTTTACAGATTTGAAGAGAATCAAAGATGAAAGGCCCTTTTTGTTTTCCAACAGACATTCCACAAATGTTTCGGTATGATGTACTGTTTCATTTATTTGTATACAAATATTTGTGTTTACATATCATTATGTGTGGTGTCAAAACATATTCTAAAGAACAACAGAATGTCATTTTATAGGACAGAAAAGGACTTAAGGGGGAATGCTCCAGTTTCCTAAATTTTTTCCCAATAATAGAATTTATTTATATTTTGTATGTTGAAATTACATGTTATTAACAATTGAAAAATGAAATGAAAATGGATGGTCAGCGATCTTCTTTGAATTTTATAGGCATTTGTATAACATACCCCTACATCGAAAAAATGCACAATTTCTTGCACCTGTCCAAGGTCACTAAAATGCTATTAAAATGCTGTATATTCGTCGTTTAGTCCCGAAAACGGATATAAAGTAATGTCTTACATTTAATAAGAACAGAAAACCCAAAATGTGTGCTATTATAAACGCGTAAATGTATAAAACAGCATGCTCACGTCTTCGTTTAGATCAACGAAGCTGGAGTGTTTTATGTCAAAATTTGCATATTTTTGGAAATATTTCAAGTTCTACATAATAGAATTTGATAAAACTCCCTCATTGTATTCAGCAACATGTCCTGGTAATAATTTAAAAAGAAAATGTATAGGTCAGCGCACTTATTAGAGAATTACAGCAATTTTTATCAGCTACACATGAATAAAATGACGCAAAACAGTGGTAACTGCATACACACTTACGACTGTCTTGCTCTAAATAATCGATTTCCATCTTCAGGAAATCAGTTTCGCATAATAAATACACTTTAACCGTCGAAAATGGTAAATTGTAATAATGTGTTATATTATTGAAAATATGGTAGCGAAACATATTGGTACGAAACACTTAATTTACTACCGTAATGACCGAGTGTTCCGAAAAACTGGAGCATTCCCCCTTAATATTATAAAGTTAAATACTAATACATGTCAAGGGCGGATCCAGGAATTTTTTCCAGGGGGGGTCCAAGCCTAAGATTTTTTTCCAGGGGGGGTCCAAGCCAAAATTATGGCTTAAAATATAGTAAATATGTTAAGTTAATTAAATCTATATAGTCAAAATTTGATTTTCGGCCAATGCCAGGGGGGTCCGGACCCCCCGACCCCCCCTCTAGATCCGCCCATGCATGTACATGACATTATTATATGGATGGACTGAAATTAGGTTTCAGTCCAGAACATGTTAACCCAAATATAGCTTTTTGTAACCCTGCTTTTTAATTATTTCATTGTGTAAATTATAGTTTGAGAATCATTGCATACAAAGTCAGTTATTACTACTACAAACAGTAACTTTAATTTGTAGTTATTCAGAAAATGTTTGTAAATAATGAGATGTTGTATTTGTAAGTAAAAAAATCTATCTTTCTCTATGCCTCAATGTGCATGGGCATCAAGGCTACAAACAATATGAATAAAAAACTACGTTGATTAACTATAAAAAAAAATGCAGACTGTTGGATTAACGCTGTCTCATGTAGAAATCTTTAGGTTAAAGCATTGTAAACCTTGAAAGACAAGGATAGATGATGTTCATCAGCATTCATTTTCTTCTTTTCCTGCAAGATTCTTTTAACCCATTATGGCCATATCCAATGAGTCACCAAAAGGATTCACTGTTGCCGAATAGCATGAATTTGGACTGATCCAGTATGAGAGCTGCAAGCTTGCCTCAATCTTTTCTCAAGCCCACTCTAAATTAGGTATGCCAAAGGCGCCATTGTTTGGAAGTTGTCAAGGAACTTGTGCACATTTTGTTTAACCCTTTCCCAAACGACAAAATTTTAGGGTGGTCCAAATTGAAAAATCCTGCAGACGACAATTTCAAGTAATATGGAATTTTTAATTTTGGGGTATTTTTGGATGGAAAACATTGTGGAAAATGAAGAAATTGCTTGTCACAAGCAATTTCTTCATTTTCTACAATGTTTTCCAAGGCCAATATTTTGCGGGGAGTCAAAAAGAGTCATTGTGTGGTAATGGGTTCATATCTCGTAATGAAGGTACTATACTAAATATATTTGTTATCTTCATTGCATATTTATGGCTTTTTACATCCTGCATTGACATGCAAAAATTGAATCTTAAATCATGCATTGATTCACTTTATTGCATTTATTTATCTGTATTAACTATCTCCCAAACAAAATCTAGTCTTTAGCTCCACTGGCCTTTCAGGCCAGCAGGCTATTGTCATGGTGGTCACTGTGTCTGTCGTGCTTGTGTGTGTGCCTCCATCTGTAAACTTTTTCTTTAAAGATCTTCTAAAAAACTACTCGATGGATTTCAACCAAACTTCACAGGATTGATCCTTAGGTGACCCTCTTTTAGATTCCTTCAAAGAATTTGGATTGAACTAGAATAATCTGAGTTATCTGCCCCTTGAATGTCAAAATAAGCTAATTTTGATATTATTTTTACTCTAAAATCTACAAATATTGACCATTCAAGACAAAACTTAAAAAGATAGGAAATATAAGCACAATATCCTACCTTGGTGTAATTTTCAGCTTGATCGGAATTTTACATCATGAGTTATGTGCCCTTGAATTTGACAACATTGCCATTTTCGACTGTTTTCACTCTAACAACTACAAATGTTAACCAATTAAGATGATACTTGGAAAGCCAATCTTGTTGACAGCAAGATCTTGCTTATGTGTAATTTTCAGGATGATCACATCATTACAATCTGAGTAATTGCCTTTCAATTTCAGCCATTTTTATGTTTGCTATTTAGGAAAGATTTGATTATGTAAAGAGGTGCAAAAAGTTTATCTTGAAATTCTGATTTAATTTATTACTTAGATTTTATTATATGAAGATCCTGTTTTGGAATGAATTATGTCTGTTTATGCACTATTTCATACCCCACAGAGAAACATTTTGTCAGTAGGTATAATGTCATAAGACATTCATTGCTCTAACTTTACTTAACCCTTTCCCAAACAACAAAATTTAAGGGTTGTTCAATTTGAAAGTTGCTGCAGACGACAAAATAAATGTTGAAAAAGAAAATGAATTGTGTATAAGATAGCTAAGAAAATATTGAGGCAAAAGGAGAAAATGCTGATAATCAGCATTTTCTTCTTTTGCCTCAATGTTTTCCCAAGCCTTATCTAGTAAGGACGTCCAAAGCAGGTCTTGTTTGGGAAAGGGTTAAATTATTTTGGTTGCTGTTTAACATAGAATCATACAAGAATTCATAACAAATTGTAACCCATTCCCACACATTGACACTTTTTTATGCCCCTCAAGGAAAAGGTGTAAAAAACATTGAGGAAGTTGAAGGAATTGATTGTCACAAGCTTTTTCTTCATTTTTCACAATGTTTTTTACCACGAAAATAATATTTTTTACAAAAGCTGCATCACATTGAAAATGTAGTCTGCAACTTCTTTCAATACCGTTTATACGAAATAAGCCAACAATGGAAAAACCCATAACCTATTTTTAGCACAGGTAGTCAACTTGGGGTCAACTGGCAAATTTCGTACACTTTAGAAAATACTTTACTAAACTGTTTAACCCTTTCGCAATCTAGACCTGGTTTTGTGGTTGCTTTGGAAAACAATACGATGATGAAACACATCCAACTTATGATATTTCAATCAATCTGTAATTCTATAACTGTTAAAACAATAAATTCCTTTGTTTAACCCTTTCCAAAACTACTTAAAGTGACATTTCAGAATTTTTTGTCATAAATTTCACTTTTATTTTTATCTGAAAGAGCATATTTCCTTATGGAAATTCTGAAAATTTCAAGCCAAAATATTGTGCCGTTTACGAGAAATTTATATTTTTGTCTTAAAATTGAACAAATTGTTGTGGACAACAGTTCGGATTTATATGCAATTTATCTAATATGTCTCAACTTTAAATGCGTGTATCTCGCTTATTGGCAACAACTTCAAAAAACTAATAGTATTTATACTCATTAGAATAACAAATCTTGGCATAAAGACATACTTTAAAAAATTGAAATTGGAATGAAATGTCCCTTTAAATATAGTGTGGTCAAATACATAAATATTTCAAACACTTCTTTAGTTTGCCTCAATATTTCCCCAAAAGGTTTGAATTAAGAACGTCAGTATATCATAACTTTGTGGAAAAATATAACAGGACATAATAATGAATATAAACCCAACACCAGACGGCAAAATTTTACAAATTTGTAAGGTGTTGCATACAACTATTTCAAGTTGATGAAATTTTAGAAATCTTTCCATCTTGGGTTAGAAAACATTGTTGAAAAATGAAAAAAAATGCTTGTTACAAGCAACTTCTTTATTGTCCACAATGATTTCCAAAGCGGCTTAGCCTTTATCTTTTGGGGAGTCTGAAAGAGTCAATGTGTGAGAATGGGTTAAGGATTGTGTACAACATAGAAAGGACTATATTGAGACAAAGGGTGAAAATGATGTTTATAACCATTATCTCATTTTGCCTCAATGTGTTTCCGAAAAGTTTGCATAAGGGAATTCCATAACTTTGTGGACAAATATTGCAGGAGACAATATGGGTGTTTATAGAGGATTGTATGGAAAATAGCAAGAACAAACAGGGAAAATGCAGGTTATAAACATTTTCTCATTTTGCCTCAATGTTTCCTGAAAAGCTTGCAGTATAGTTGGACGTTACAACCAGGATTTGTTTGGGAAATGGTTCAATATAAGGAAAGTATTCTAACAAAAATGATACTGATTATCAGCATTTCTTCAATAAAGATGTTGATAAAGAAAGGATTTCTGTGTAAAATAGCACACACTATTGAGGCAAAAGAAGATAATGCTGATTACAACAATTTTCTTCATTTGCGTCAATGTTTTCTCAATCATTTAGCTTAAGGGAGATAGAAAGTGAGTCTTGTTTTGAATATGGTTAGGTATAAAGATAATATACTATATTTTATATAAAACATATATAATTTTGTTGTATAGAGGGGCATGGATGAAATCAAATGAAAAAAAGATAAATAAAGTAAAATCGAAGAGAACAAGGCTACAAACTAGAAAATATATCTTTGAATATGGGGATACCTTAAACGTGAGAAAAAAGGGGGAACATTAGTTTATCAGCATTTTCAGCATTTTTCATTATTCTTCGATTTTTCCATGTATAATTCCAATTAACCCTTTCCCAAACGTCAAAATTTCAAATCATTCAAATTTGACAAATAAAGATTAGCGCTGGCTACAATATACATGTGATTAATCAATTATTGACAATGCCATATATTGGAACAAAAACAAAGGAAATTTCGTACAAGTTATTTAGAATACACCCCCAGAGTGTCCGAAAAAGATAAAGCCAGTGTGCTCTGCTAGAGGCTTATAGATAAGAGTTCTAAAAATAGCTCATCGCAGTATTTCGTATAAAAGATATAGGGAAAGATTTTATCCAGTTAACTTTGACATAATTTTGGACAAACAATGTTCTCTTGTACAGTTGTCGCCACATCGTATGGCACAATATTTTATATTTTGTTCAAATGTAATTGAACGTTAAACAAAACATAAACATGTGCCATACGATGCGGCGACAACTGTAGGTGTTGTTATAAAATCTCGTAAATATGGTTTAATTCAAGCCATAGTTATTATCTGACCACATTAAACTGATACTGATTAATTTTCGTGTGCAAAGTCCGTTAGTTGAGTGTGTTAACAAAACATTGCCGAAGTGGGGTCATTACATATGCAGATGTACCGGGTTAATCTTGCTGGACAATACGAGATTTTATAACAACACTGACTGTTTATCAAAACATAATGATAAACCAAGTGTACTTTTGGCACAAAATTCTTTGCTATTTGGACAAGCTTTAAATTTTGTCATTAGGTAAATGAATCAGATCCTGACTCAATATATGTATTGTTGTTTAAGTTGACCTGAGACTTCATTCCATCACCATCTCCATTATTTGAACATTTGTCTTAAAGGCAGAATAACATTTAACATCTTGCAAATTTTCCGAGAACTTCGTACAAAAAAATAAATATATATTATTAAGATATGGTCTTTAAATTGCATCTATGCCAAATCTTAGCTTTCTATCTTGTGTAGTGGCTTAGATGTCGACGGATTTAAAACCCCATGATTTGTTGTCCCGGGGATAATATTTACAATAATGGAACATATGGGGTTTTAAATCCGTTGACATCCTAGCCAATACACAAGATAGAAAGCTAAGATTTGGCATAGATGCAATTTAAAGGCCATATTTTCATAAGACATATTTATTTTGTACGAAGTTCGCGGAAAATTTGCATGATTTTAAGTGCCATTCCCCCTTTAAGATTTCCTAAGTAGGATAATTGCATATGTAATGATTATCATGTCAAAACTTGGCCAAACAATATTTCTTACTCAAATTTCATGTATTGCTTAATTTAGTTGACTTGGCATCAGACCTGTATGCTAAAGACATTTTAAAATATTGGGCATACAACCCCACATACACCAACAAAACTGAAAATTTGGTACACAGATATTTAAAGAATGCAGGAAAATATGATTTACAGTAATTATTATGATAAACACCCGTGCGTTTATTAGAAACATGGTCGATGGAAAAGTTGGGGGCCCAGTGGGTGTTTATTAGTGGTATTCTAATTTTGTAAGTCAAAATTTGCGAATTAAGTGTCAATTCAAGGACTCGAAGTTAGGGAAGTTGAATATGGCAAAGTTTTGTTAAAGGACTTTAGAATATGATTTATTTATGAAATTTCTTCTCTATTAATTGAAACAGGTTGAGGGCTAGACATCCTCTCTTTCATTGCTTTTGGAAATGATATCTGTATATGACTTACTTTATTTCAATATGGAATCAGGGGGTGGGTGTTTATTAGAATCACCCTTTTTCGCTACAATTGTGCTTGAAATGTGCAGATTTTCAGCCACGATTTGGGGCATTGGCATTTTATAGAATATGGGCGTTCATTAGAACAATTACGGTAACTTTAATTAGTTAAATTCCCAAGTATATAAGTTATGATAACGATGGTTAAGTTGTGCCATTTCAATTATATTGCATTATATTACAGATGAGTCTGTTATGTACAAATGCCCAGACCGTTTGAGACTACCCCTGGTTTTCTACTATGCTCATACTGCAGTGGTCTATGTTAACAAGCTGATTTTGGCCGGTTTAATGAAGGTAAATATGCCATGATTTAGACCGTTTCAGACTATCCCTGGTTTTCAATGAATGTAAAGGTTGTCAGAGGTGTAGCTACATTTACGCACAAACACAATGTCATGTGCAATTACAAATTGGCGCCGCAAGTATGGGTATCGCAGGTCAAATTACATTCTACAAAGAATCCTGACCTTAATCGGAAGAAGAAGAAGAAGAAGAAGAACATTTTTAGAAATTTTTTTGTCAGAATTGAACAAAAATTAGAAATACGCACAAAATTATGTATTAGTGAACAGTCATAAAAAAGGCACAGCTACGCTTCGGGCTGTTTTAAGACAACCCATTTTATTTCTCTCTTTTTGCTTAAAGCTACTATTTCCCAGATTTGGACCCAAAAATCGTCAAATACAAACGAAATGTACACTTTTTAAGCTTTATATGACCTGATTAAATGATTACGACAAACTATTGAAGCAACGACTCATTTTTTTTGCAATTTGATACCAAATTCATGAAGCGATATCGAAAGTAGGTCAAAACAGTAGGACATGCGACTTTCTTAAATGACGTCACAACATACATGATGACGTCATATTGAAATTCAAGTATGAATCTCGTTTGAATCATGGTCCGCGCTGTATGCACATGCGCAACAATTTAAAAATAATTCTAACCCCATCTGAGACGGGGTTGAATTTAGGTTTGGATTCTCCCTAAATTCAGCTATCTGTCTTGTAATTTCGGCTCATTCTCTGTCTGAATCGCATATTATTAACTATCCTGAGGTGGTCAACACAAAAGTTTTGCATATTTTTTCAAAAAAATTCATTTTTTGCAATTAGACCATCTGTTACCGTCGCCCTTTAAAAGTCTACCCATAATATGGCCATGCACAGCTGCTTTCAATATGGAACAGTCCAAATTTTTATTGTTAAGAAAGAGAGTTGAATAAGATTATTTTTTCCTTCTGCAATTAGATCTACTTTGGATTTGGCCAGTCATTTGAAAAAGTGTTTGATCTCATGATTTTCTTTATCCATATAAGGAACACAGACAATCCTTTGTAATAGGATATGAAATGTTATTTAGATGTGCATTGGCTTGATAAACAATAACAATACATGCCTTACAAATAATCCTTTCTCAAAGAACAGAATTTTGCTTTTAGACTGTAATTATTTGAAATCTGAAGACAACAAAATTGATGCGAATATAGATAGAGTTAGTGAATAACATTGCACAGAAAATATTAAAGCAAAAGGAGTAAATGCTATTTATTAGCATTTCTTCTTTTGTCTCAGTGTTTTCATAAGCTCTTTTCTATAGGGAACAACAGAATGCAGGTCTTGTTTGTGAAACTTCAAAGGTTTAAAATATTTACAAAGTTTGATATAAAGGTCTGTTTACACACAATTTTGCTTTGTTTAAAGGTAAACTTTGGATAGGCAGTGACTATAAAATAGCCTTAGATTTATGTGTGTGACAGGGTCTTAAGAAAAGATAATACTTAAAATTAGAATTTCTAGGAACAATCCTTCCCTTTCACTATCAAATTGAATAATAGGATATGATTCAAAAGGATGTGCATTGACAAAAGATAAACAATGACATTTATTTTCATTTGATTTCAATTACCATTACTCTTTCCCAAACAAAATTTGATTTTGATGGTCTTGATAGTATTGGTTAAAGAAAACATTGCTGAAAAAGAAGAAAATGCTGATAATCATCAGTTGCCCCTATTGCCTCAATATTTTCTGTTGTATATTGAACAGTTTACGCAAATCCTTTCTTTATTGAGCATTTATTTAATTGTTAAATGCAGTGACTTTCAAATAGGATTAGTGCAGAATTTCTTTGTTTGATGTCAGAGGGAAAACATTGAGGTGAAATAAGAAAATGCTGATACTCAGCAATTTCTCCTTTTCCTCAATATTTTCATAGTAAATTGTGTGCAAATTCTTACTTTATCACACCCTATTACCGGCTATCACTACAGCAGTTGCTAACCTTTGGGCAGTATCATCTATAAATAGCGCGTGAACTGGGTAGGTCATACTTTTTCCATATTTGTTTTGTGTAAAAGCGTTTCTCAGTTATAATTTGTAGTGCCCTTGGCTTGCCATACATTTGAGCACCTACATGTCAAATATTAGCACAGAGAGTCCTCAAACAAAAAAATGATTCACTAACAAAGTCGAAACTTCACATATTTGCATATAAAATTCATCTTTCCATGCAAATAGAAGAAAAACAATGAAGCAAATGTTAGAAATTTTATTACAGAATGGATATCTAGTGTATTATCTACCAACTAATTGCTTGTGAAGACAATCAACTATTCCGTTATGTCGTTATAGTCAAACAAAGTTTGGTGAGCTACAAATTTATGCAATCACGAACAGCACGTAGGGGGATCACCGACAGGAGATTCGTACTTGAAACAGGCAATCACAGACAGCATAAATGATACTATTTTGCTTGTCTATGTACAATTCTTTTTCATTATCCAAGTGATCATGGTGTGAAATATTTAAAATTTGCTGATGATAATTATAACAGTACATGAATGCTGGTACTTTTGTTTGATAAAAGAGCATCAGATAAGAATAAGCTATATATGAAGCAAGAACTTCCCAGGAATCCACGGTTATGTGCTCCAGCCACTGCAATATGACCATACCGGTTTAAAACGGCGTTACATCTCATGAAATCAAATCATAGGCCCGATTGTATCAACGCTGTTTAGCACAAACAAAATATTTTACTGATTTGTTCAAATTTTCCGATGTGAATAATCGAAAAATAACCGAAACAGATACTTGGCCATTTGGTTAACTCTAAGCCGGCGTTTATAAAATCGGGCACAGACTAACTTTAAAAAAATACCTTCAACATTAGATCCTATGCTCAAAAATACCATTGCGTTATTCGTCTATTATAGCAATATAAATTTAAGTTTTAAAATTGTGAGTTTCCGCTTTATCTAATTATTGCTTATGAACTCGATTATTTGCAGGGGAATTTAATAAGAGTTTTGATTATGAACACTATTTGGAGGATAATTACTGACCTTGACCGGGTAATTATACTAGCCAAATATCATAATGGTCATTGATATTGTCTAGTAAGATTAACCCGAGACATCTGCATATGTAATGACCCCACTTGTTAAGGTTAAGGCACTCAACTAACGGACTTTGCACACGAAAATTAAGTTGTCCCGGGTTAATTTGGGTGGACAATACAGCGATGTCGTTGTTATTTATTTGATATTAAAATCAGATAAACGGAGAATGTTTTTATCCAGTTAACCGTGGCGCAATTTTGGTGAAACAATAGTGCATCGTATGTGTTGTTATAAAATCTCGTATGTGGCCATAGTTGCGAGACTTTATAACTAGGCCTACATAAACGGTTTGTCAATACTTATAACGGTAAATCTAGTGTACTTTCAGCACAGAGTTCATTGCTATTGATAATATAGGAAATGGAATCTTATGGTTAATAGGGTTAAATCTTACGCTATAAATAGAATGGTCCAAGCGGTTTTAGCTGTTAAAAATCTCGTAACCACGGCTTCATTCAAGCTGCAGTTGTGTGGTTTTAGAATCATACGGACAAAGCTCTTTTGTTTGTCCGAGATTCCGTGCGGTTTGCTTTATAAAGAGTATTTGCTTCAACATGTATCTGTTTAAGCCGAGTCCAGTTAACGTCGGAGTCTGTCAATCCAGGGGTTGCGAGTTCGAACCCCAGGCCGACCAGTATCCATTCTTACATTTGACAAAAGTCATTTGTCTCTCACCAATGGGTGTGAATCATCTATGTGAGAGCGCTGCTGGAGGTTGTGTACTATTATTGAGAGGTCTATTTGTCCAATGACCACTCGGCTTTACTTCACCATGCAAGGTGAAACATAACATAGAATAAAGAAATAATCATTTTTAACCATTTCCAAAAGAATGCCTCTTTTTACCGAGTTATCTGTACATGTCGGATCGTTTTGATTGTACAAAATCAATTTTCATATGATTTAGGTATAGATCTAACAATACAGCTCGAGATATTTATCAATTTGCATGTTTTGAAAATTGAGTTTTCCATTTCAGACGTTTAGGGAGATTTCTCGCCTTATCCATAGAGATCCTTACCTAGCTGACTGATCTTTGATCCTTCACTAGTTTCTGTATTCACTTACCTAGGCTAGTTGCAATCATGTGCTTTATGAAGACAATCACGATGTTTTATCGATATCAACAGATTCTTGCTTGATAATCCGTTATTACCGATATCTCTTCTTCGTTTCGCAATGAGGCCAAAACGCTGAACATTGATAGCGCATCTGACTCTCATTCGAGAGAACCCGGGTTCGATCCCCGGCCGTGGCAAATATCTTTTCTAACTAATGTTACCCACCAATGGTTTGATATTGTTAAGCTATGTGGGCGAGCAGCTGGAGGCTCGGTTAGTCTATTGTGTTAGTACTTGTATGAGAAACAACAGGAATCCATGGTTAGGCGCTCAAGGTGCCGCGATATAACCATGGCAGTTGAAAACGGCGTAAAACCCCAATAAACCAAATCGTTTCGCAATGAAAAATACAAATTTGCACCGCGCAAAACATTCGATCGAAATGTTTGAATATTCATTGACCGACTTTGAAATAGCAGGATTCATATATACTCACCGTCATAAGAAAGTAGCCACTTTTCAAAAAGCTATATTTTTTACAATTCTTTATGTCTTTTTGTTTTTACATTTTCATACGCATTCCCACTGGTTTCTTTTCACACCTCAATGGTTAAATGCTTTCAATATGTCCGGAAAGATGTTAAGTTATAATATGGGTTTAAAACAATATTTTAGGATACAAAGTTCAGTTTTGTTTACTCACAGCTGTCATTTTCTGCATAAGTTGACGCTGTCGAAACACAAACAAAAGTCCCATTTCAATTTTACAGAAAATCATTCCGTTGAATTGATAGAGGTCTATGAAAATTTAGCACTACCAGTATAGCATGTCTCAATATTAAAAGTTTGATAATAACCGGAAGTGGTTGATGAGTAAAGTGAAGGGAAACATTTTCCGAATTAGGAACTTGCTAAAGACCAAAAAGAAACAAAGTTTCAATGAATGGAGCATTTGAGAGGCAATTGGGGGTTGGTTGGGCTAAAACCGGAAACCGCCATTTTGCAAGGGTCTTGGACGTAATAAAAATCACTTATTAGTAACTGAGCATTTTGAATAAAAACAATATTATAAACACGTATCCTTATTCATTTTGGTCTCTTTTCTAGCCCTATATATGGCCGTGAATTTTAGTAGTGTGTTCCGTATCAGTTACGGATTTCCTGGAACTACCACCAAGCTACAATAGCTAATAGGATAGTTCGACTGCTTTCGGTACTTTCGCGAAAGCACTTTTACTTTCCTTGTTGCAATGTTTTGTATTCATTTAGACACGTTCATGAATTATCTTAAAATTGCCGACCATTTGCATTAGACAAGTGGCTACTTTCTTATGACGGGGAGTATACATATATTTGCGTGGGTTCCATCTATTTAAGTTAAGTCTGACTAAATGAAATTTAACCCCATTAAAATATTACAGTCATATTGTGTGCCTGAAACAGCGACGACATGATGTAAAATCCACAATTTTCACTGTAAAGTATGTGTAGTTTTTTTTTAAGGTTTGCAACCCATCATTAGCACTAAAGAGCCAGAAGTGAATTTGATAAGTGTCAGTAATTCCTAAACTGTGTTACAATTCCATTCTAAACATAACCATTTTGAACGGTTTAGAATTTTGAATCAATGCATACTTACAGAAATATTTGACAGAAATGTTCATAATTACCTCCGCTGCATATGAATATAGAGTAAAGTAATATTTGTAAATTATTTTCCTTTTGAAGCATAATCTTGAAATCCGGCACGTTGAATCAACTTATCAGAAGTGTATGTACAAATGTGTGTAATTTGATGCATTTCGTATGGCTAAAAAGTGGTGTTTTTAATGATGGGATGTATACCTTTACCGACAAACTATCATCTACAACTAATGGTTGCATACGTCCTTCAATTTTGTGTTACTCATCTTCAACCATTTCTAGATAATTTCTATATCTATAATTCAGAAATTGGCTAGTCTATCAAGAAATGGTGTTAATTCATTATTTATGCTCCTTTCATGCAATTTCTTGTTGAAAGAGATGCCGCTTTTCCAACAAGACATATTGTTCTGTGTTGCCATCAACTTATGTCCGGGTTTGCCATTCAAATTTTCAATATGCTGTTCGTGATAGCCAAATCGGCATCAGTGTTTAGTTTTAATCGGTCAGTCTGAAGTTAATTCAATCCAGACAGTTCTCTAAATTTACACAGTGTAAGAAAATTGATTGTCTATTTTAATAGTTATATTAATTCTAATGATCGTCTTATCATTTTCTCATTATATGGACTGAAAGTTGGATTTTACGTAAAAAATTGTGAAGTTACGACTTTGTCGATGAATAATTTTGTTGTTTAGGGATTCTTTGGGCTAATATTTATCATGTAGGTGCTCAAATGTATGGCCAGCCAAGTGCACTACAAATATAGCTGAGAAAGGCTTTAACACAAAAGCAAAGACGGAAAAAGTATGACCTACCCAGTACACCCGCTATTTATAGATCATGCTGCCCAAGGTTAGCAACTGCTGTAGTGATAGCCGGTAATAGGGTGTGTTTATCAAGATCCATTTTGTTGTCTGAAGCACTGCTTTCAAATTGGATTGGTCTAGAATTTGTTCTTTGGTAAAGGTTTAATAGGATATGATACAAAAGGATGTGCATAGACTGACGATAAACAACAACATACCATGATCTTAACCCATAACCAGATGGCAAAATTTTAGACTTGTCCAAATTCAAATAATCTTGCTGATGACATTTAACCCAAACAGCAAATATAAAGGTTGATCCTGCATTTAACCGGCAGTGCACTTCAAAAACTGCCACAAATGACAAAATGGATGTTATTAAAGAAAGAATTTGTGTAAAATATGGCATAGAAAATATTGAGACAAAAGGAGAAACTGCTGGTTTCCAGCAGTTTCTTCTTTTGTTTCAATGTTTTCCCAAGCCTTTTCTATTAGGGACGTCAAAACCAGGTCTTGTTTGGGAAAGGGTTAATTTATTTTGTGTGTTATTGGGAAGAGAACATTGTGGGAAATGAAGGAATTGCTTGACACAAGCAATTTCTTCATCTTCCACAAAGTTTTCTCATGCATATTTTCTTGAGGGGCGTAAAAAAAGTCATTGTTTCGGAATGGGGTAACCCTTTCCTTTTCTCATTTTTGGCACAAGTCTGTTTATTTTATTAAAACATTTTGCTGTGACACAAAGGTCGTGTCATGTATTAACCTTTCAAGGTCATTACTAAATTGTTTTCTTTTCAAGGTCATTCTTTATTTTTTAAGGTCACAACTTCTCTTTTATTTATTTCAGGATCGTGTTGATCATGATTTCGAGAAGATTTTTGAAACAGGAGTGGATGAGATGTCTTGGGATGACACTGTACGTTTCTCATGGTTTTTAACCCTTTCACAAATAAATCTGGGTATACAGTCGACACTCGTTATCTCGATATTGGATGAGTCGATTTTCTGCTTAAGTCGAAGTGAAAGTCTAGTCCCGTCATTGAAACAATGTAATTTCGAAATAAGGATAGCCATTGAAAATTAGTAGTAAAAGGATAGAAATTGCTCGTTTCGAGCAATTTCTTTCCTTTTCCTTCTATATTTCAATTTGGAACGCACTTGACGAGCAACAAATATGGCCAAATGTCATTTAAGTCTTAACTAAACAAAATCAGATTAGTCGAACTCCGGATAAGTTGATGTATTGTCGCTGCCCCTCCGACTTCCACACAACGAGTTTCGACTGTATCTGACATCTAAAATATATGGGTCTTTAACCCTTTCCCAAACAAGACCTGGTTTTGACGTCCCTAATAGAAAGGGCTTGAGAAAAGATTGAGACAAAAGAAGAAACTGCTGATAACCAGCAGTTTCTCCTTTTGTCTCAATATTTTCTATGCTGTATTGTACAGAAATCCTATCTTTGTTACCATCTATTTTGTTGTTTGAAGCAGCTTTTGAAGTGGTTCACCCTAAAATTTTGCCGTTTGGAAAAGGGTTAATTAATTGAATAGACCTGGATAATCATTGACTGAATGAAGCAAGAATATGCTGAAATAAATGAGGACTTTGTTATAATTTTTTAGCTCATTCATGTATTTCAAACAAAGGTATATTTGAGCCGCGACGCGAGAAAAGCGGAATTAATCATAAGCGAAAACAAAGACACAGATCAGCTTTGCAGTAACCGCGAATCTGATCAGCGTCTGTGTTTTCGCTGGTGAGAATGTTTAGTTCTTCTTCCCATGTACGAAATTTCGTGACTCTAATCACTTTTTGCGGCTGTACAGCCTCATTTGTGTCGGATCTGGTCAAAACTCCCGAAGACCGATTTTCTCGGGTCGCGGCTCATTTCATCTTTGCATATCTTTTGATATCAAGGTCAAGGCCATCCATCAAGTTCAAGGTAGGAAAAATATTCTAGATTAACCCTTTCCCAAATGCAAAATTTTAGGGGGATCCACTTCAAAAACTACCACAAATGACAAAATGGAAGTTATTAAAGACAGAATTTGTGTAAAATATGACATAGAAAATATTGAGACAAAAGGAGAAACTGCTGGTTATCAGCAGTTTCTTCTTTTGTTTCAATGTTTTCCCAAGCCTTTTCTATTAGGGACGTCAAAACCAGGTCTTTTTTGGGATATAGGGTTAACATGATTCAATCCTAATGAGCCCATGTAGTCTACATACAGTAGACTGACTAGGGTCAATACTTTTCATATTTACACATGGTAACTTTTAGCTATAGATAAAGAAATTGCTTGCAACAAGCAATTTCATCATTTGCCACACTGTTTTCTACCAAGAAAGGCAGAAAAATGTTAGATTTTATTTACTTGACATTGTGCCCTGCAATATCTTTGAACTTTGACAAGTCTAAAATTTGCCTTCTGGTTATGGGTTAATTTTGACTTGTTTCTGCCTTTTAGGAGAATTTCAGAATGGGTGGATCATATGAATGGCCGAAGATTCCAGAAATTGTCGCGTACAGGAAGAAAGTTCGAGACATGATCATCGATATTATAAAAGAAACTCCACTTCAACTGCCGATCACTATGGAAAGTCCCTGGGTAAATACCAAATAATTACTTTAGATAAGCATCTTAAATGTAACAACATTTATTGTGACATTCAGATGCTCATTTACTTAGTATTTTGAAATAATGAAGTCTTTTGACAATCCATTAGATAAAGGTGTCGGAAAACATTGTGGAAAATGAAGAAATTGCTTATGACAAGCAATTTCTGCATTTCCCACAATGTTTTCTTCTGAGAAACACCAAAATATGTAGAATTTGATTCACATGGAATTGTTGTCTGCAACATTTTTATGCTCCCCGAAAAAATTTAGGGGAGAGGTCACATAATTATAGTCGCCACACTGTCTGTCTGTCTGTCTTTCCTTCTGCCGATCGCCAGATCTCAGCAACCCTTGGACCAAATTCAATGAACTCTGTTGGATAATTTCTTGAGTCTTTCTTCTCCGTTTCTCAATTTGAGGCTGCATCACGGAAAGAGGGGCCTTAATGTGGAAAATTAGTTTTTCTCCAATTTCTCTTCATCAAAGGACAGAAGTTGATGAAATTTTGCTCTTAAGTGATAATTGAGATGTTCTAGTCCATATTCTAAAAATAGTATGTGTACACAAAAATCCGTCATGGGAAAAGGGGCCTAATGTATGATAGTTTTTTTTTGTGACAAACACTTATTCGGGGAGTGTAATCCATCTATGACAGCTCTTGTTGAATTTAGACAAGTCCAAAATTTTGCTGCCTTTTGATGCCTTCATGAGATGAAGGTTTGAGAAATCATTATGGATGATGAAGAAGTTGCTATTTAAGATTAAATTTTCTATCAAACATCTACAAATATAGACACATTAACACTATAACTTATGTGGACAAATCATTTGTGGCCCATCATTGATAAAGAAAGGCAGAAATGTTTACCCAACTTAAAAGCTGGCCTGCACACATAGTTCTTAAGATGAGCTAATGGTGTCAGTTTTGTCTGTCATCCATCTGTCTGTCTGTCTGTCCATTCACAATTTTGGGTTAATACTCTAGCATCTAATCTTAACCAAACTAAGTCAAAAACGAGTGAAGTCTCGGATGTGTTAGAATTTGGGCGAAATTGTATTAGAAAGTGCTGTTATATGCCTTTAACCCTTTCCCAAACAACAAAAAATTAGGGTGATCCACTTCAATAACTGCAACAAATGACTAAATGGAAAGTATTGAAGATAGAATTTGTGTAAAATATGACATCGAAAATATTGAGACAAAAGGAGAAACTGCTGGTTATCGGCAGTTTCTTCTTTTGTCTCAATGTTTTCCCAAGTCACATTGATTAAGGACGTCAACACCAGGTCTTGTTTAGGAAAGGGTTAAATGTCAAAAAAGGCATTTTTGACAATATTTGCATTCTAGCATTTACGATATATATAGATCAGTAAAATGCATAACTTTCTCAATATGTTTGTTCCACAATTTCTTTGATGAATGTGATATCCTCTTTTGGTTTTGGACCAAGTGGAATTTAACACCAATTCAAACAGTATTTCAGTCATATCATGGTGACTGGATCACCCAATCATGGATTCCTGTCATTTCACACACCAGTACTACAACAATATTCTTTCTGAGCTTCCAGCTGCTTACCGCAAGGTTTATCCCTTTCCCAAACAAGCCCCAGTTTTGGTGTACCTTGCAAGAAAAGCATGAAAAAAAATAAGACAAAAGGAGAATACGCTGATAACCAGCATTTTCTCTTATAACCTCAATAGCATCCAAATTGTCCTGGAACATCTTTAGAATTGGGGCGGTCTAATTTTTTGCTGTTTGGGAAAGCGTTAAGCTTGAAAGTGAGAATGGGATATATAATTTGCTAAGTGCTATTTATCTATGTAACTTATCTTAATGTTCCTACTAATTACATAAAGTGATGCAGGTGAGATGATTAACCCTTTCCCAAACAAGACCTGGTTTTGACATCCCTAGAAGAAATATTTTGGGAAACATTGAAACAAAAGAAGAAACTGCTGATAATATTTTTCTGTGCTATAATATACACAAAATATATCTTTAACAACATCCCTTTGTAGTCTACAGCAGCTTTTCAATTAGACAACCAGAAAATTTTGTTGTTTGGGAAAGAGTTAACCAAGATTTTTATACTTATTATTCTTTGCTGTTTGGTAAGGGAGGGCTAATTTGGTAAGCAAAATAGTTGAGAAAGAACAAGAGAATGGTCATCAGCTTTTTGTGCATGATCTATAAAATATTAATGTACTCTTCAGCATTATTTCAAAATAGTATATATCCCGAACAAGCCCAAATTTTATGAGGATGTTAGGCCAGACTTGAGGAACAAATCAGCATTTTCTCCTCATCCCTCAAAGATTTCTTTGCCATCAGAGATAATGTTTCTGTTGGACATTATTTTTTGTTTTGTCTTCTTCAAATGATTTGAATTCAGACAGGTCTACAATTGTGTTGTTCTCTTTTGGGAAAGCGAATTAAAACTTATTATTGTATTAAATTTTGTATCATACCTTTTGACCTAGACGAATTGACTTTGAATTGGTAATTGAGTTATATAAAACTGTAAGTAAATATAGAAATAGGCTCCATAACATAATGATTATATGGCTTATCCACCATTTCCCAAACAAGACCAGATTTTGAAGTCCCCGAATGAGAGAGTGTTAGAAAATGTTTAGTGTAATAGGAGGGAATGCTGATAATCAGTATTTTCTTTTTGTTTTAATTTTTTCTGACCCTCCCTGTTTTAGGAATGTCAAAGCCATTAATTGCCTTGTTTGGGAAAGGATAAAAGTGTATTTGAAAATCCCATTGTGTGTGACCAGGTCAAATAATGAAAAGGGCGCTTTAACCTTTTCTCTACAGGAAAGTTTTATACATAATTTACAAAATAAAAGTCATTGCAAAAAAAATTACAAAATATGCATGCTGTGGCAATAAAACAAGTAAGGAAATTGAGAGAATGATTGATTCCTACATTTTCTTATGTTCTCTCAATGTTTCCAAACATGACTGCAGTTAGAATCGTCAAAACCAGGGATTGTTTGGAAAGGGTTAATGGAAAATTCCCAGTTTGTATCATGTTAAAAATACTTTCTATACCGTGTCCTTTTTCATTTAAACCTAAAATTTTTCCAAACAAAGATATTTTAGGGTGATCCAATTTGAAAGTTGCTGCAGATGACAAAATGTCTGTTAATGAAGAAAGAATTTGTGTATAATATAGCCTAGACAATATCGAGACAAAAGGAGAAAATGCTTATTATCAGTCTCAATGTTTTCCTAAAGCATTTCTGCATGGAACGCCAAAACCAGGTCTTTTTTGATTTGATTTAATGGGGTTTTACGCCGTTTTCAACCACTTAGGTCATATTGCGACGGCTGGAGCACCTAACCATGGACTCCTGTCATTTCTCAAACCAGTACTACCACAGCACCCTTACAGAGCCTTCAGATGCTCCCTCACATAGGTTCACGATATCAAACCATTGATGGGTGACATTTTGGTTAGTAAGGGTATTTGCTGCGGCCGAGTATCGAACCCGGGACCTCTCGAATGAGAGACAGATGCGCTACCAACTGCACCATGGCCACAGCAGGTCTCGTTTGGGAGAGGGTTAAATTTAATTCGTTGAAAGTTAAATTTTTGTTTAACAATAAAATTTGAATTGATAAGAACAAAACCTTTTGATACTCAGATAGGAATTGAAAGTATTTGCACATACAGAAAAATGTTACAAATGCTAACAACAACTTAATGGTGTGTGGATGTAAAGAAAATATTGAGGGAAAATGTTGATGCTGGTAATGAGCTCTTTCATCTAATATTCATATTTATCACTTTATCACTACATTGTCTTAATCCTTGCCCAAGCACAACCTGGCTTTGGCATCTTTAATAATAATGGCAAAGGGAAACATTTAGAGAAAAGAATGAAATTTTTACAATAAGTATGCATGTATTAATGCTATTATTATCAAAAATCTTGTAACAGGCTTTTGAAGAAAAGAGACAATTTCCTCCATTTGGCACTTTATTTTCTCTGCCATGTTGTGCATAAAATGTTATTTGTTTAACCCTTTCCCAAACAGCAAAATCTTAGGGTGTTTCAAAAGGTGTTGCAAACGACAAAATGGATGTTGTTAAAGATGAGATTCATGTATGATATACCACAGAAAATATTGAAACTAAAGGAAAAATAGCTGGTTATCAGCAGTTTCTTCTTTTGTCTCAATGTTTTCCCCAAGCCATTTCAATCAGGGACGTCAAAACCAAGTCTTTTTAGGGAAAGGGTTAAGGAAAGGATGAAGGGGTATATCAAAACCGAATTTTGTTTTGGAAACAGAAAGATGTATGACTCTAATAGAAGTATCCCTACTCATTGTATACCTATAGGTTAAGTTAAAAGAAAGAAGCATCTTATTTTGTAGGTACTCAATCATATCCCAAACTGAAGATACCGTAATTATTCTAATAAACGCCCATATTCTAATAAATGACCATCCCCCTTATCTCAGCTGAAAATATCCATATTTCAAGCACAATTTAAGCAAGAAAGGGTGATTCTAATAAACGCCCAGCCCATCCCCCGATTTTGGATTGAAATAACGTAAATCATAAACAAAGATCTCTTCCAAAAGCAATGCAAGAGAGGATTTCCAGTCCCCCAATCTGTTTACAATGAAGGAATTTCATTCAAAAATCATATTTTATAGTTCTTGTAACAAAACTTTGCAAACTTTCACTCTATTAACTTCCAGTCCATGAATTGACATTTGATTTGCATGTTTTGACTATCAAAATACCTCTAATAAACGCCCACCCCAACTTTTCTATTGAGCACTTTTCTAATAAACGCAACGCCTGGGCGTTTATTAGAATAATTATGGTAATTATGATAATTTTATGATGCACAAGTAACTGTTAATACAACAGAATCGCTACTGGTTCATTAAATGGATTTCATCCCAGAGGAAGGGAGATAAGCCTTAAACATTTTGAGTTCAGAAGTATAGAAGTTATCTATCTTGGCATAGTTTTACTATTTGACATTACGCTCATTCTAGCCCTTCTCGTGCTGATTGCGTCAATTAACTGTTACAATGTGAACAAAGCTTTGGCAGGCAGTATAGACTAAGATCAGCCTGCACAGATATAAACACACTGTTCTCTGGCAGCATTTTGTTTGTTTCCAGATTTTAGGGGTTAACAATGTTAAGAAAAGGAAGAAAAGTGTAACTTGTACACATGAGAATGTAAAAATCTGTAGAATGTTCAACTTGCTGAACATGATGAATTGAAACACACAATATAGGATTTACTGTCCAAAGGTGTTGCATGCTGGTGTAATATAGGTAGATATGTTAATAAGGCGTCTCGTTACAGTGGGCGCTACTTATGGGCATGGAACATGAACGAATCCATCTGGAAACATCGTCAGTCCTCATCCGTCAACTTCCTGTGGACTTAGTTAGGAAACCCGAGCAGTGGAATTATGCACCATATCAAACATGTAATTCTAACAGGGAGTCTTCGTCACTCCTTCATATAATAACATTCTTTTAAGTTAAAAAAAAAACATAAGCATATATCAATTATTCATTTATTTAAGTTGATCAACCTGATTTAACGTTTTCCCAAACAACAACAGGATTTTATAACCCTTACAGAAAAAAAACTTGGTTAGACATTGGGAGAAAAGACCAAAATGTTGATGAGCAACATTTTCTTTTTTTCCTCAATATTTTCTTCCCAAGAGTTTATTCAATTAAAATTTTGTGTTTTTGTTTGCAAATAATGCTGTTGTACATGCAACACCTTTGATTAGTGTCCACCCAAAATTGTTGTTTGGGAAAGGGTTAAATACAGTTTGGAAGGAAAAAGTGCATAGAGATTTTAGGTTGTACCCATGGTAGGCTACTTTTAAGACTGTTTACTTGGATTAAAGGAATGGAACTTTTACAAATAATACAAAACCGAGATTTTTTTTTATTTTGAATCTTACAAATGTTTTTATTTTCCTACAAAATTTTGACTGCTGGTATAACTAAACATTGACGTATATGTTTATGTTTCTTTGTGTTTAGAATTTCTGTTAAATTTCATTACATTGTTTAATTTTTTCCCTTTTTAAACTTGAGATGAATAAAGATTAATCTCCACCTAGTATTAAGATATATCTTATTTCCGTTTCTTCCTAGGTTCCTTCCCTTCAGAAAACTGCATGATTGCCGTGTCTGGGCGCGATGTGACATTCGGAAAACCAAAAGACTTTCCTTCTTATGGTTGGGATAATGAGTATGGAGAGGTGAATTGTTTGTAAGTAATTTTAATCCTTTACCAAACAGCAATAAATTAAGCTGCTCCATATTGAAAACTGTCATGGACGACAGAAAATATTGAGGCAAAAGGAGAAAATGTTGATTTTTCAACATTTTCTTCTTTTATCTTCATGTTTTTCCAAGTCTTTTCTGTTAGGGACATCAAAACCAGGTATTTTTAGAGAAAGAATTAATCCTTTTCAAAACTTAGAATTTCTATGATGGTCCAAAGCAAAAGGTTTTTCAAAGGACAAAATAATTGTTACAAAAAATAGGACTATTGAACATCATAGCATGGAAACCATCTTGGAATTAGAAGAAAATGTTTGAGGCAGTACTCGGACAAAGC
The DNA here is from genome assembly GCA_963680895.1 of Fragum sueziense. Taxonomy (NCBI): domain Eukaryota; kingdom Metazoa; phylum Mollusca; class Bivalvia; order Cardiida; family Cardiidae; genus Fragum; species Fragum sueziense. The sequence continues at coordinate 5,783,619 of OY804594.1, read as the reverse complement.
TCAAATTTAGTGTTTGCATTATCTCAACACTGGCTATTATTTTAGTTACAAGCTCTCATGGTCATCTATGTATGTGAAGGTCAAACATCATGGTTATAATTTTAGACAATATATAATTGGACATCGAGTCATGAGCTGCGACGAAAGGTTATAGTTTATTCCACATGTACAACACATGTAAATAGGGAGGAGTGCCTATTTTCCACTGAATAAAAGCGAACAATGACAGGTATTGCGTGCTGTCCACGATGCCGTGTGAGTTTAGTAGCTGTATTAACAGTAGTTCATCGATTTATTACAGGGAGACGGGTTCGAGTCACATATTTTTATAATTCGAAATCCCTCTTCCCCCGGCAATTTAGACTCGCTGATCTTTGATCATTCACAGGTCGTTGTCTATCTATAGCTGTTTAAGGATATTCATGTTACACAAACACATCTTGTTTATAATCCAAATTCAAATGTTAGAAAGTTTTCATGGAAAATGTGAATGAATATCTTATATATATGTGAACATTAAAAAATATTAAAAAACAACAACAACAAAAACCTCACACTTATTTCTTTATCCATATTCCAGTGTTCCAAGTTTTGAAGCGTCTGAGTTTCTGATTACGAACCTGGAGTTTCTGCAGTTTATGAAAGCTGGAGGTTATACCAACAAGGTGTACTGGACTGAGGAGGGATGGAAATGGCGTGAATATAGACAGGCAATACATCCACTATTCTGGATCTGCAATAATGGTGAGTTTGACGGGCTACAGGGCCGTGAGAATGATTATGAGCTGGGATCTAGAAAAAGGACACTTTTAGCTTTTGAGCTTTCCAGGTCTTTTTTTTGCAAAACTTTAATTTGTACCTGAGCGGGATTTAGGCCCGAAACATGCGTGGCACGTGCACAATGTGTGTGACTGATAGGTATGTATTTTATAGAGATCTGTTGTGCTAGAAGTGTTTCTACCAATTACAGCCATTACAGTTCCAAAACTTTATTTAATAGAATCAGTTCATGTATGTTTTGGTCTTTAACTTTCAATTAGGACCACAAAATGACATTTATTAGGGTGTTAACATATTTCTTTGGTCTTTGTGAACATTGAAATGATATCAAAAACATGAATTTATCCGATTTTATTCTACATTTAGGCTGTAAGAGTGGATGTGGTGCAGATTTAGCATCTTACAGTCACTGCTTCAATTGTTAGGTGGCTACATCAAATGTTTTACAAACATCTCTTATTCTATATTTAGGCTGTAAGAGTGGATGTGGTGCAGATTTGGCATCTTACAGTCACTGCTTCAATTGTTAGGTGGCTACATCAAATGTTTTACAAACATCTCTTATTCTATATTTAGGTTGTAAGAGTGGATGTGGTGCAGATTTAGCATCTTACAGTCACTGCAGATTCTCCGACATGCCCACATCTAATGGAGCTAACAACCATTACAGGTAGGTGCACCAGTTGTGCTTAACTCATTACCAGAGGACAACACTTTTGATGGGTCTAAAGTTAAACAACTTGTAGACAACAACTTTAAGTGAATGAAATTTGATATTTTGTGTTTTTTTGTGTGGAGAAAACGTAAATTGTTGGAAATGAAGAAATTGCTTGTCTCAAACTCCTACACTTACCGTCTGATTTGATCAATACATGGCACAAGCATGCACTAGGACCCTTAAATGGACAAGATGTAAATTTCACACAAGTCTGATAAATAATTTTTGAGTTACTGCCCTTGATTCAGGGAAAAAATGCTTGTCCAGATTAAATTCATACTTGGCACAAGTGTATTAGGACACATAGATGTGCAAGACGCAAATTTTGGAAAATTAGACAAAAACGCTTGTACGGATAAATGAAGTTGCTTGGGTATTTTCATCACCTCTAGTGATACTGGTAGGTTTCTAGTAATTGATACCTTTCATTATTCCTCTTCAGGTATCGAGCTATGTTTGATGTTATAGAGATGCCCTGGATATGGCCTGTGGACGTCAACTATCTTTAAGAAACAAACAATTCCTTCACTCATTTCCCACTGTGTTTTCTACCCAGATAGACAGACATTTAGATAAGGAGTTATTATTGCTACATTCTTCTGTTCTGTTTCCAGCTATCAAGCTATGATTGTCCTCAGAGATGCCCTGGTCAACTCCCACAAGATAAAGACTTAGGAAATCATAGTGGAAAATGAAGAAATTGCTTGTATAAAGCAATTTCTTCATTTCCTGCTATGTTTTCCTACCCAGATAGACATTTGGGAAACCAGTAATTAATGCTACATTCTCCTGTTCTGTTTTTAGGTATCGAGCCATGTTTGACGTGATAGAGATGCCCTGGACATGGCCCGTGGACGTCAACTATCATGAAGCAAAGGCTTTCTGTGCCTGGAAGGGTGCTGACTATAGGCTGCTTATTGAAGCTGAACATAATGCAATCAGGGGCACAGAGGTATGGGAACAATCTAATACAATATAGCAATAACATCTAATATGCGTCAAATATTTTGGCCACAGTCATTTGCCTTGTTTAATTGATTACTACACATTGTTGCTTTTTGACGCCCCACAAGTAAATGTTTTTTGAAAACATTGTGGAAAATGAAAATATTCCTTGTGACAAGCAATTTCTTCATTTCCCAAACTGTCTTCTACAAAAGAAGCCATAAAGAAGTACAATTTCATTCAGTTAGGACAACAAAGAGTCACCATCAAGTTGGGGATAGTGAAGAATTTTAAGTCCAAAAAGGATGAAAATTCCACTAAATTAAATGCCAGAACAATGAATCTTTTCCCAGAGAATGATATTATTGTCACAAAAGTATGTGCAAAGTTTCAGAGCAATAGCATCGGTAGAAACAGAGATTTGAGAAACTTGCATGTAAAAATTTAACTAAAGAGTGAAGCCTACTACCGAGTGACTGGAATAGCCCCCATATTCTATGAAAAATTGGGCTAAAAATGGTAAATAGATAACATCAAATTATTGCTATGCTCATTTCCATTGTTTTCCCTATTTGTTTTGCAGGCCCCGGCCTCAACCGGCGTTAGCTGTGATATTATTTATAATAAGGAGAGAAAGTACAACCATAACATGGAGTTCGGCTCTTCTACTGTAAGTATGGTTGCTTAATGCTGCTTTCAACAATTTCCTAGTCAAATTGCGACGCTTCTGTACCTAATCATATGTTTCTGGTACAATTTATACAATGAGAGACAGTACAACCATAACATGGACTTTGTCTCTTCTGCTGTAAGAATAGTTTCAACTCCATATATGCATGCATATACTATTAACCCTTTCCCAAACAGACAAATTTTAGGTAGGTCCATTTAAAATTTGCTGCAAAAACCAAATTAATGTTGCTGATGAAAGGAATTGTGTACAAAATAGGCCAGAAAATATTGAGGCAAAAGGAGAAACTGCTGGTTATCAGCAGTTTCTTCTTTTGTCTCAATGTTTTCCCAAGCCCTTTCGATTAGGGACATCAAAACCAGGTCTTGTTTGGGAAAGGGTTAATCAGTGTTTTCCTCTTTTGCATATTATTGTATATTTAGTCAATGCACAACTTCTGATAAAATGTAAAGTAATTGTCTTTTACTGTGCCATTTTATTAAGAACAAATTGATTTCTTTCAGTCTTTTCTTCACATAATTGTCAAAATCAAGTAAAAGAAAATTAACTTGGGAACATGTTAATAAATAAATAAATAAATAAACCCTTGTGTACTGCACTTGTTTTCCAGCCTGTGAACATGTATGGAGCGAATGACCTTGGATTCTATGATGTTTATGGGAATGTATGGCAGTGGGTCGAGGATCATTTTAACGGACTGTGTACAGACACACATTGGTTGTACGACGATTTCTCGTCACCGTGTTATGATGGGAAACATAATGTCATTCTGGTAAGCCATTTTGTAACTTTAGGAGTCAGTGTAAAACTATTTTGAGTACATTTGAAATTCCATTGACTTACACACATTAACAAGACTTCAAGAGAAAAAATCTCCATCCCAATAATCTTTGTTTGTAATTTTGCACAAACAGCAACTGGTACAAACAGCATTACAATCAAGTAATTGCTATAGAAATACCTTTTTGCATAAATCAGGGCAGGGGGGTAAAATTTACTTCTTGTCTTTGATTTTTTAGAATATACTTTTTTATGTAAACCTAGAGACAAATTTATGATTTAGATTTAACATAATTGAATCAAAGAATGACAATGTACTGTACCATTCAAAGAAGTTTAAATTAATTTGATATTTGATGTTTATAGGTGAATGGATAAATCGGTTTACTTTCCGCACACAACTTCACATGATCATGTCTGTTTTAAGTAATTTTAGAATTTTAGCTTTCTATGGATCAAGATTTTTAAAACACCCTTTCATCGTGGTATTTACAGAAAATCCTTGGAAAAACATGTTTTCTATGAATTATTTTACCAGTATCTATCTACTCTTCTAAATGTAGGGAGGATCGTGGATCAGCACCGGAGATGAAGCATCCAGGTTTGCGAGGTACGCATTCCGTCGTCATTTCCTGCAGCATGCCGGGTTTAGGGTCGCGAGGAGCATAGTAAATAACGACCAGAAGATTCAACTTCCTGTCCGACTCGTCAACACGGAGGTGTATGTACTGGGATGTGGCGTAGAAGGTAAAAAACTGAACAGAAAATTTAATGGTTGAGAATTTGACCCCCCATTTTTCTAATTTTGAAAAATGATAATAGATTTATATAAAATTCTTGTATATTCTATGCACTTTTTACAGGTTTACACTAATCTGTATGTATTTCAATCCCTGGCCACAGAAAACATCTTTCTGACATTTATCACACTTGGTTAGATATTTGTAAACCTATGAAGGCCAGTAGTTGGAGGCTCTGAAAAGATGCTATGGTTGTATTGGTGAGAAAAAACAACAGAAATCCATTGTTAGGCACTCAAGTCATAGTGATATGACCACAACAGTTGAAATAGTCATGCCACTAATCAATCCATAAAGGACCTCTATGGATAAGGCAAGAAATCTCCCTAAAAGGCTCATGTGGAAAAGTCAATTTTCAAAACATACAAATTGACAATCATTTCTATCTATATTGTGAGATCTATATCTAAATCATATGAAAAATGATTTTGTACAATCAAAACCATTCAACATGTACAGATAACTATAGGTTTCTGTACCTACCCCAAAAATTACATTTTCTTACCCCACCGGTATTCATTTAACCAGACTGAAGTTTTCTATTGTTTTATTAGCAAGAATTTTTCTGTAGATGCAAGGACAATTGGTGTTGAAATCATAAATTAGTTTTCGTTTTGTCTTTAATGCGCATGCGCATCATTGAAACGAGTTTAGAGGCGAAATTTTCCCGCCAAAAATATGGCAATTGGTATATGAGTACTATTTTCAGTTGAAAAGTATGTTCCCCCCCATGACCCAGGATATCCTTTTTACCAAGGACGCCTATGGTCAAGTTACACAACATATGTCAATGGGAAGCTGGGTCAAAGGGGGGGGGGGGGAACGATGTTCGCCAGCCTATGGAAGGTAGGTATTCATCGTTTTTTGGGGGGAAAGTAAGCTTTTAACCCTTTCCCAAACGACAAAAATTTAGGGAGACCCTTTTCAAAAAATGCCACAACTGACAAAATGGAAGTTATTACAGATAGAATTTGGGTAAAATGTGGCATAGAAAATATTGAGACAAAAGGAGAAACTGCTGGTTATCAGCAGTTTCTTCTTTTGCCTCAATGTTTTCCCAAGCCTATTCAATTAGGGACGTCAAAACCAGGTCTTGTTTGGGAAAGGGTTAAAGTTGTTTCAATGATGCGCATGCGCAATACAGACAAAACCGAAGCTGCCATGGGATGTCAACACCATCTATCCTTGCATACGTAGAAAAAAATTGTAAACTAAACAAAAAGAAACTTCATTTTACCTCTATGAATACTGGTAGTGTAAGAAAAGGAAACCATTTAGATGGGTACAAAATTCAAGAGTTATCTGCACCTATAGAACTTTTTAAATGACATGAAAAAGGTATTCATTTCATTTATTTATCTCCCTAACCATAAAGCTTAACTTTGTTTCTCAATTTGTAAGTTTTGAAAATTGACACATCGAGCTGAGCCTTTTAGGGAAATTTCTCGCCTTATCTATAGAGGTCCTTTCATATTTCAGAGAAGGCAAACTATTTGGACCCGACCAAGATAGAACCAGTCTATGTTCCGTCCACAAATCTCCAATACGAGTATGATTCAGAGATAGCGTTAAAGGGGATCCTCGAGATGGAGTTTGGTTTCCGAAAACCATTCCCGGTCGTAGTTGCAGACTTCTGTATGCATCTGGTGCAGAACAACTTTCTCGGCACGCAGTCAGCGCTCTGGCTCGGATCTGGCAGTGGACGTGGACCTCTTATACTGAGCAAACATTTTGATGAGGTAATCTAACCTATTACTACACAGTAAAGCCTTTTGGCGCCTCACAAGATATAGGCTTTGGAAAACATCATGGGAAATGAAGAAATTGCTTGTGACAAGCAATTTCTCCTTTACCCACAATGTTTTCTATACAGAAAGACCAAACTAGAAGACCTGAAGGTCTTGAGTCGCTCCACAGGCCTGAATTTCATGTAATATTTTAACCAAGTTTTGATTAGATTGTTCAATGCTTGTGTTTCATAGAGCTAAAAGAAAGTAACAAAACTAGATTGTTCAAAATGTGTGGTTCTTGAAGCAAAGAAAGTAAAATTACATGTTTGCCATTTGAGAAAGGGTAAAAGGACATGGGAGAACATTCTAGCTTAGGATGTCACAAGCAATTAAAATTTTCCTTCTTCCCAGCAGATCTAAATTAACAGAATATTGATTACTCCAAAATATTTTATATTTCTAAAAATAGATTTTGAGCTAAAAATAGATTCTGGGAAAAACCCTTTTCCAAAAATAATGCAAATGGCTGTCAAACCTGAATTTCTTGTAATATCAAGTACAAGTTTTCACTAGATTTTTCAATACGTGTTGCTCTTAAAGCAATTACAAAGTAACTAGAAAGCTGAAAATACATTCATATAAGATCTATTAGTTACCAAGCTTTGCAACAGTCTTTATTAGAGTGAGTTTGGCTGTTAGAGTGAAAAAAAAGTCGCAATTAGCAATTTTGTCAAATTGAAAGGCATATAGCTGATTATTTTATATTCCTATCTAGCTAAGAATCACACTAAAGCAAGATCCTAACTTCACCTACATCTTGTTTAAGTTTTCACCTGATTATTCAATATTTGTGGGTGTAAAGAGTGTAAAATCAAAGTCGAAAACAACAATTTTGTCAAATTCAAGGGTAGATAAATCATGATTTAAGATTCAAATGAAGCTGAAAATTACACCAACACAAGATCTTATAGCCAGTAAGATAATGTAAAAGTTTTATGTTGATTGGTGGATATTTATGGTTGTTTGAGTAAAAATAAGGTCAAAAATGGTAGTTTTGCCAATTTCAAGGGCACATAACTCAAGACGTAATATTCAGATCAAGCTGAAAATTGCACTCAGGCAAGATCTTATCAGCACCAACATTCTGACCAAGTTTTGTTTTGATTAATCAATATTTGTAGTGGCTAGAGTGAAAACAAGTGAAAACAGCCATTTTTTTAATTCAAGGGCAGATAACTGCAGACTTTATGGTTCAATCAGAATTAATTGAAGGAATCTGATAGAGGACCACCTAAGGATCATTCCTGTGAAGTTTGATTGAAATCCATCAAGTAGTTTCTGAGGAGAAGATTTTTAAAGAAAAAGTTAACGACCGGACGCACGCAGGCACGCACGCACGCACGACGGACACAACGCCATGACAATAGCCCGCTGGCCTGAAGGCCAGTGGAGCTAAAAATGTAAAATCTCAGTCACATGAAATTGTCATCTGCAACACCTTTGAATCTGGAACAGTCAAAAATTTTGTCGTCTGGTTATGGGTTAACTCTTTCTGGAACAAGACCTTGTTTTGATGTACAGTCCTGACAACTAAAAACTTGGGAAAGCATTGAGGCAATTGGTAACCAGCATCTTCTCCTTTTGCCGCAATATTTTATATGCTATATCAAACACATCATATTGTTATCAATGCTCATTTTGTTGTCTGCTTCAGTGTTCAAATTATACAACCTACATTTTTGCCATTTCGGAAATATTTTAACTTACTCTTATAGGAAAGGTTTCAGACATATTTTGGGAACAAATGAAAGTTTGTGAAAAGAATTTGCCAACTGCTGTGATTGGTCTTATTTGACAAGTTACAATGTTGATGTTCAAATGAATTGGAAATGTTGAAAGTATTGATGCTAGTCGGTCTGGTAGACTGCACAGTCTGACTAGGGTCAAAATGGTTCTGCTCATCTAGAATGCATATTCTACTATATTTTCATCTTCAAAGTGTGATATCTGGTTGTCCTCCCCTGGGTCAGATCTTTTTGTCTATATTATAATTATGTTGTTTTTTCGGACATCCTGAATGGTCCTTTTTTCGTGACGTGTCACATATATTTGAGATTATCTGTTTCAGATTCTAGCTACCGACTACGCTGCTCGTTTTATCGATGTTGCGATGCGTATTCAATCTGGAGAGACTGTACCTGTGCAGCTGACCAATGGACAGACAGTAAATGTGTCACATGACCAAACCAGCGTACCCGATAATGTCACCTTCAAACAGGTAGATAATCTATGAGCATTAAGTGGAGGCAGATTGCATTGTGTAACAAGCATTCTGAAGTATTGCAAAACAATACCAAGTCCCCTACCGGCTTTATATATGTGTTTAGAAAAAGAAGCCCCAAAAAATTCAAAGTCCAGCATCCGTATCTTACTCAAAAATCACTGGACTGGAACGAAACTCAAACTCGTTCTGTAACTTATCAATGCGGGTCTACATACCAAAAATCAGCTCAATAGCTGCAAGTACTAAGAAAAAAAGTCTGGAAAACTGTGATTTCCCAGAAATTTTCAAAGTCCAGCATCTGTATCTTCCCCAAAAATCACTGGACCGGAACGAAACTCAAACTCGTTCTGTATCTCATCAATATGTGTTCATATACCAAAAATCAGCTCAATACCTGCAAGCGTTTAGAAAAAAAGTCTGGAAAACTGTAATTTCCCAGTAATTTTCTAAGTCCAGCATCTGTATCTTCCCCAAAAATTACTGGACCAGAACGAAACTCAAACTCGTTCTGTATCTCATCAATATGTGTTCATATACCGAAAATCAGCTCAATACCTGCAAGCGTTTAGAAAAAAAGTCTGGAAAACTGTAATTTCCCAGAAATTTTCTAAGTCCAGCATCTGTATCTTCTCCAAAAATCACTGGACTGGAACAAAACTCAAACTTGTTCTGTATCTCATCAATGCGGGTCTACATACCAAAAATCAGCTCAATACCTGCAAGCGTTTAGAAAAAAAGTCTGGAAAACTGTAATTTCCCAGTAATTTTCTAAGTCCAGCATCCATATCTTACTCAAAAATCACTGGACCGGAATGAAACTCAAACTTGTTCTGTAACTCATCAATGCGGGTCTACATACCAAAAATCAGCTCCATAGCTACCCCTGTTTAGAAAAAAAGTCTGGAAAACTAATTCACCGGACTGACGGACAGACAGACTGACGGACTGACAGACGGACAGACGGACTGACTGACTGACGGACAGAGTGCAAACCTAAAGTCCCCTTCGGCTTCGCCGGTAGGGGACTAAAAATGCTTTCATTGACATAGATGAAACCGTAAGCCATCAATTCAAGCAGAAGAGGTGTGCTCCCAAAAAACTGGTAAAAAGATGTTGTAAAATGCTAACAATATCTAGGCTATGTAACCATGACAGAAAGATTGTCTATGCTATAACATTGGTATTTTTTATGTAAGGTATTGACTTTTTCAATTGACCGCGGAATGACCTGCTTCATTTGCATACTTATTTGGACGAGTTTATCCGATAAAAGGTATGTCGGGATTATTCAGATAGCTTGCACGAGATTCTCTGCCCTCAAAGTGTGCGTAGAATGTCGACTGCTCGATAGCTCAACTGGTAGAGACATTGGTTTAGGAATTAAGATGACCGGGGTTCGAATCCCCACTGAACCATAAAGCGATATTCTATTTTTATCCTTTTTCTTAATTTTGCAACTCATTTCATCTCCTACTCCCTCGTTGGTGACATGGAGACGCCATCGGCCTTCGAGCTCCTTCCTTATTTTATGATAAGTCACGATTTTACTAATCCCAGTGGCTTCTGAACAATGTTTGGTCTACATAGGTCGAAGTTGACTTGCTGTTGTAGTTCTACTCCCACTTCACAAATTGACTAAACTAATTCTTTTGTTCTTGGTCCAAAGGCCTGTGCCTTTTTTGTGACATTGGTCGTCCGTGGAGGTTTTTTACACGTCTATCTACCACTGACAATATTTTAAGTCAATATTTACAAATTATGCTTACTTTAATATTGGGCAAAAAGCATAAAACTCGTGACTCTTATGGTTCCAATAGAATAATATGCATAGGAAAAGTAAAATAAAGGTCCTTCCGAAAGGTAAAAGATAGGGGATTGCTAAGGACTCGAACCTGGGTTGGGTAGGTTTCAAAACCACCGCGCACCCTATTGAGCTAACCAGACTTGTGGAACAGTAGGTTACATTACAAAGAGTCAACATATTGTTCTTCGATAATAACGTGTTCAACCTGATTTACCTGTTTTCAAATGTGCAATTATTTAAACGAGGTAGGTCATTCCGGGGTCAATATAAATTTATAATAGCAATAATTTTGTCATTTGCAACTCCTTCCATTTTGGGACAGTTGAAAAAGTAATTCTATAAGGAGTTTCTTCTGTATACCTATGAATTTCTGTTATATATATTTTCAGTTTACCTGGATCCCTAATGAGGTTGGCTGGGGTTATGACCTCTCTATTGTGACCTTCCTGGAACGAACACTACATCCTAAAGGTACAGTCTATAATGTGCTCTCTTGAACATTAATCAATCTTCTGCTTTCCAAATTGGCACTAGCCAAGTGTGAATCCCTGCAATATGTTTACATCACCAATGGCTCGAGAAGATGGGACAAATCTATTTACAAAATTTCAAATTGGTTCTTACCAGTATACAGATAATACAGGCCACACAATCAGTGTATCTCAACACAAAAAACTTGTTTTTGGTGATGTCATAAAAACGTAGCAAAATAATTATCAACCTTTCTTCCTTTTGTTAAATATTTTTCTAGATATAAAAAAGCTTCTAGACTCTAACCAATTTTATTTTGGATTAACCCCTTCGCTGCCAGACAAATATTGGAAAATTGGTTCCTATTTGCCAAGCTATTTTCCAAGAACTTGACGGTAGTGTAAGAAATCAACTTATAACTAAAAACTATTCAATAAAACTATATAAAACCTTTTATTTTCAGAAAGATAATTGAAAATGCTATTCAGTGAATATATTTTTATTCATTTTGGAAATTACATTTGTTGTTATTAAACTTTGGAAAAAAACATCGTTCTCCCTTCATGACGGCTCAGGCCATCGCGGGGCAGTATAGCGACATTTTCGCATGACGGGTCAGGCCGTCACGGGGCAGCGAAGGGGTTAAAGTAAAATCTTGGTGTAAATCTTTAAATAAAAAAAGCCACATTAATTTCAGCATGGCTGTAAGGCTTGCAGTCAAAAAGTCTTGCTTCACCTAATTATGTAGGCTACATATTTTTATATAATTACAGCCTGGTTGTTACGTCTGGCCGAGATCACAAAGACTAAGGGACTCGTGGTGATCGCTTCACCTACTGGTGTGTACAACAGGCAGGAACTGGAGGGAACACTCACTGATAAAAAGTAGGTTTTGTTTATTCTTAAATCATTTTACCATATAAGACAACAAAATGAGAGACCTGCCTATGCCAGGTATTTAATTAGGCATGATTATCCCATACCCAAACAAAAGTTGTTTAGGCTAATCAAATGGTAAAGGGGATGCAGATACTAATTGATCCAATTATAAGAACGAAAATTGTTACCATTACAGCTAGGATAGGGGTTGAATTGGAATGCTGTCTGAAGATACAAAAATTACATTATATTCCATGACATTTCGCTCTGTTTGTCAATCGCTAAAATAAATAATGTCACTTTATTCATAGTTTGGTTTGTGCAGAAGAGAAAGAAGTGCAGTATGAAAGTACAAACGGTATTGACACAGCTGCACTGACAGTATGGAGACATGCGTAAAATAGACGCAACCAGCCAACCATGCAGTTCTGAAAACAGCGTAAATATACGTAACCATGCACTACTGTCAACAGCGTGGATGTGCGTATACATGTGCCCATTACATGATCACAAGGACCAATATTAAATCATAAATAAACTTTTAGTGCAAAACAATAGGGAATGCACTGATGTTTTAGTGCAAAACTATTATAAGTGAATGTGGTGTTATATTGAATTCCATATGTATTTGCAATAGTATTGTACTAACATATCAAATTGTGTTTGTTTTGTTGTTTTGATGTTTTGATGAATTGAATGTTTTGTTGTACTTTCTCTCACTTATCTTTTGTTTGTGTTCATTTTTGTTTTGATCTGAGTATAGCTCAAAATAAATGATCTGGTAGAGTTTCTCTAGCTAATTGATAGGGATGCTCTGCCAGGTCATTTATGCGAGCTGTAACTATATTTTATTTATCTATAGATGCTGCACACAAATACGTTTTTAGTACCATTACTTGGGTGGTTTGTGGCACATTGCATTATGTAAGGTGGTTTGCGCAAAGTTAATGCAATTGTTTATGAATTTCATGTATGCTTACACTAATTTTGCAAGGACCCCAACCTATCAATGAATAAGGCTTATGTAAAATGAGCCGCGACGCGAGAAAATCGGTCTTTGGGAGTTTCGACCAGATCCGACACAAATGAGGCTGTACAGTCGCAGAAAGTGATTAGAGTCACGAAGTTCCGTACATGGGAAGAAGAAGAACTAATCTTTATCACCAGCGAAAACACAGACGCTGATCAGATTCGCGGTTACCGCGAAGCTGATCTGCGTCTTTGTTTTCGCTTATGCTAAATTCTGCTTTTCTCGCGTCGCGGCTCAAATAATGTAAGGATATATGTTTTTCATGTACATTTAGAATAGTTTTGCAAAGAACCATAAATGAATATTCATTGAAAAAATAATGTTGTATTTGAAAATATCTGAATCTCATTACAAAAATTGTGTATCACAATGACATTATTCCATTTTAGTTCATTTTAATGCTTTTCATGTTTAAATTGGATGTTATGTTATTTGTTAATTATTCTATTTCTTCTATTTACCATTTTAGAGGCTTTGTACAATACTACAGCAAGTGTTGAAAAATATATGTAAATCGTCACACTAAAAGGGACCTTATAGGAAGTGCGAAAAATATCGACCCTAGGCAGTCTGCGCAGTCCGCGCAGCCAGACTAGGGCCCACACTTTTCGCTTTAGTGTAATTTTGTAAATTCGGAAATTTTTCCCTATCTTACTATATCAAGGTCAATGTTGCTCCCTCGTAGTTGCTTCAATGATGAACCTATTTGAGAACAACATGGATCTTGATCAGATTGCTCATAAATGCAGACTGATCTGGAACCATGTTAGTCTCAAATGCCATAATTATGAGCAATTTTTTCACATCTCTGCTCATATTGTGCCAACACTACCAGGAATTTTGTGTAACATATAAGCCCTCTGTTCATATCTTTTATTTCATTTTGATGATTGTTATGTTAAACCCCACCTTTTATACTTCTTCTTTCAAAAGTTAAGTCTTATGAAACTTATTGAATTACATGTATAATCAAATACAGCTTTAAATAGATTTACTGATCCACAATAATTTACACCTTTATTTCTAAATTTTATGTACAGGCTGTAAAGCTTAAATCTAAACCCCTTCCCAAACAACACAATTTTAGACTGACCAAATTGAAAGGTGATGAAAATAACAAAACGGATGTTGTTAGAAATAAGATTTTCATTCAATAAAACACAGAAAACATTGAGGCAATAGAAGCAAATTTGGATTACTTGTGTTTTCTTCTTTTACCTCAATATTTTTCAAAGCTTTTCCTCTTAAGTATGTCAAAACCAGGGCTTGTTTTGGAAGGGTTGAAGTCTTATAAATATGAGCCAGTATCTGGAAAAATGTCCCTTATAACATTTTAGAAAATCAAGTTTCCAGATCAGCCTGTGGTTCAATGTAGTCTTATATGGATCCAATTTTCTAAGTTAGAGTTGCTACTGGTCGTAAACATGATATTCGGGATTAACCCTTTCCCAAATGACAAAATTTTAGGGTGATCCAATTAAAAATCTGCCACAAATGACAAAATGGATGTTATTAATGATAGGATTTGTGTGAAATATCGCACAGAAAATATTGAGACGAAAGGAGAAACTGCTGATTATCAGCAGTTTCTTCTTTTGTCTCAATATTTTCTTAAGCTTTTTCTCTGAAGGACGTCAAAACCCAGTCTTGTTTGGGAAAGGGTTAATATGGATCTGCATCAGGCTGTGTATATGATGATCTGGATCCATGTTGTTCTCAAACACTGTAAGGGACCTTTTTATAGATCCGGGATGAATAAATATTTTTTTCAACAAAATATCATGTATATAGTTTATTGATTATATATGAATAAATATTATTTAAAAGATATATTCATTTTGTTATTGATTCTAACCATAAGCAAATCAAAAAGATTTTAGACAATGACATTTAACACCCAAAATTGCATGTCCCATCTCCATATAGCTTTAAGCTGTTGAGTAGTACATTTAACTCAATTCCATTCAATTTCATTCTATTATTGGATTATTTTTGTACCAAGATAGAATATGACAGAAACACATTGGTACTTTGTTGTATAGAACTAACTAAAAATGGCTTAACATTTTCCCAAACAATAGGCGGGGGGCCAGTGGGGCCTACCATGCACCCCCCCCTAGACTTTTTGCCATGGGTGCCAAATTGTTCCTTAGGTCCTCCTTGTTGAAAATCAAAGGTGCCCCCAAAAATAAACTCATTCCTGCTATATAAAACAGCGCCGTTTCCATGGCAACCCTTATATAAATTCGAGACAATGACAGTAGTTGGAAAAACATCAATATCTCGGCTTATAGATACAGTAGAACAATACTTTTGGTATCAAAATAAAGCTGAGACATTGGGCTTGAAATTGATATGTAAACATGCAAATTAGCTAATTTGCATATGCATGATTTTTTTAATTTGATTAGAAATTTTAATGAAATTTTCGTCATTTTTTTCGAATATAATACAAAAATAAGCTATTGCTCACTTAGTTGGTGGGTTATACTAACAATTTTGGTATCAAAATAAAGCCTAGACATCTGCCCTTCATTCTGGCTATTTGAATTGGCTATTTCTTTAAAACCTGATTTTTAGCGATTTTTTTTAAATTTTGCCGAAAATATCGCAAAATTGTGAATATTTGATACAAACAGATTTTAAAGCTTTAAAGAAGGACCTTTTCACTTTGTGTTTGTAAATATTCCTGTACTAACCGGAATAACGCATTTTAAGATCAATTTACTGAATCAGATTGGACTACAGTATATTAGAAGATGCGGTTTCCATGGCAACATATCTTATAAAAATGGTAAATGGGACATAGGAGGAGAGAGAACTGAATGTACTAAATCCTAAATGTCTCAAACATTTTGGAAATACAAACTGGTGGTTACAAACATATTAAAATGTTAAGTGTCAGTACGCTGGAATAATTTCTAAACACACACTGTCATGTTCGCACATTGATGTCGCATCTGCGGAGTGCCTGCGAAAGTATGTTGGTACGAAACGTTTTATTCCAAGACTCTTCAGTCTTCGATCAGTTCGACGCCATGTTTGTATCGGTTTCATAACGAAGTTTATTTATCATTTTTGCAGCTTTCTTCCACAGCCATTGTAAGTATTCAATGAAGAAAAGGCTTATCACTGCACCAATATTTCAATACGCCCTACAGATCGTTGAATTACGCTGGCAATGCAACAATCCTAGATTTTTTCAGTCTTAACCCATTCCCATAAAGTGACGCATAAAATTTTGGCGACAACTGATATAAGGGTTTAGGGAAATATTGTGGAAAAGAAGACATTGTTTGAGACAAGCAATTGTTTCATTTTCCATGATGTTTTCTACCCTGCACATTCATTGAGCATTGTCTGGTAATTTATTGAAAAGTAGATGGATTTGCTTTGTGCTTGTGTTGTATCGCAAAATGTGTAGGATTTTTCTATATTCTACATCTATATCACTTGCTTTCATTCACTTTTGGGTAGCACAGACTAGGATCAGTCTACACATTTATGCAGTCTGATCATGATCTTTACTTCCCTACTAGTTTATCACTTGAATGTAGTATTAATGCTCAAGAAAGGTGTTAAATGCTAATTGGATTAACCCTTTCCCAAACAAGACCTGGTCAAGTCCCTCTTGGTGAAAAACATAGAAAATATTTTCTCTTACGGCCTTAATATTTCCTATGCTAAACTGTACACAAATTTCATGTATATTTTACACCTTTTCGTCATCATCATCAGTCTTCAAATTGGAATGTTCCCATTTTCGCTGTTTGAGAAAGGGCTAATAGAGTATGTAGCATATCGTCGGTCTAATTGCAAAACCTCGGAACTACAGTTTGATTAAAGCTTAAGTCACGAGTTTTGCAGTAATACTGATGATATTATAAGTTCTTCTTTGTTCTAAAAGCGTGTTACCACCCTATAGACGGTATTGCAAAGATATAAGACGCTTTGTTCCTAATTTTTGGGACGTTACATAGACAAAGGAATGCAGTACAAATATTTTCTTCGTCTGTTTCATTTCAGATCATTCTGTGCTATAGGTAATGGAGGGGCTGCGACGCGGACGGCAGAGAAAAGGCACAGAGGAAGAAGCTTGTACTTCAAAGCCAAAGAAGAAGCAGATATGCATTGTCCATTCTGAACTTTCAAAATGTGATCATTTTACGTTGTTATCAGACTTACCAAATCCAGAAGAGAAGCTAAAGTACATTCGTGAGATTCGTGATCTCCGCTTATCGCAACCGACTGGATCAAAAGAGAGGCTGGAATCGGTATGTCATTTAGTGCCTGCTATACTCAACGAAGATCATGGCTATCATCGCGATTGTTATAAAATTTTTACAAGGCATCTTGACAGACTGAAAACTGCAGAGGAAGTGTCTACACCGGCAGCCAAAGTTGGAAAAAGGAGGAACAGTGGTGATAAAGTAACCCTCTTTGCGAAGGACTGTATATTTTGTAACAAAGTAGGAAAGGTGGCTGTAAAGAAGAGTGGAAGTTGGACGACAGAGAACACACAAACATTTATGTCCGATGGATGGAAAACAGTGCTTGAAAATGCTGAGAATAAGAGTGATGAGAAACTTCTAGTCCGAATCAGGGGTCATGACTTGTTTGCGTCCGAAGCCCACTTCCATGCTAACTGCAGAAGGAAGTATCTTGTGGATCCTGGGAGTTGGAAAAGTACAGACAGTGAGGCGACAACGTACCAGGAAGAACTAGAAGAAGCACAT
This sequence comes from Fragum sueziense, assembly GCA_963680895.1. Lineage (NCBI taxonomy): Eukaryota > Metazoa > Mollusca > Bivalvia > Cardiida > Cardiidae > Fragum > Fragum sueziense. The sequence goes on along the minus strand of OY804594.1, from coordinate 5,765,971 downwards.
GAAAGTGCATTTTTGAAAGTGTGTGAAAAAGTATCAAAAGAGGTACTGAATGATAAGAAAGTACTGAAGCTAACAGATTTACTACAAATATACATTGATTCTTTAGAGAACACAGACTTTGCTAATCCAAACTACAGGAGTGCCAAATTAAAATCAAAGCTTGAAACCAAGTACGGAGAAGAAATAGTGCTTTCTCAGCTAAACGTTAAAGGGAAGTTTGTGTCACAACTAGTGTATAGCAAAGGTATGAAATTGGAGTCAGCAGTACAGAGTGCGTTTCTGCTAGGAAGTGAAGATACTATGAAAGATACTGCTGTGACTCTAAGAAACGCAATTGTAAGTGCCTTTGAAAGTTCAGATGATTTAGCGTGGCCCCCTACTGCAGACAAGCTTAACAATACAGATGATGTTATTCCACCAGAATTGAACACATTCTTGAAACTACTTTTCTCTGGTAAGGTTGAGGACAGTTCCACACAGATACACAGACTAGCAAACTCCATAGGACAAGACATATGCAGAGCTGTCACAAACGGCGAATGGAAACTGCCAAAACACACGCTTGTCTGCATGTATGTGCGCCATCTCTACAGGAGTAAGCAACTGACAACACTATTGAACAGATTAGGTCACAGTGAGAGTCATTCATTTGCTATAGAGTTGGAAACAAACTGTCGCCAAAGCATTAGAAGAATCATCGTCACTTCTCACACCCCAAATTGTAAGAGACCCTGCTGTAGCATCATTGTTCCATTCCGAATTTGACAACTTTGACCAGCTTGTTAACACCATGACGGGATCAGGATCAATTCATACTGCACACGGCATTATGCTACAAGAAGTTCTGACCGAAGGCTCTGATGATCATGGTGGTGTTATACCTGCCGTACCATCGACATCAAGAAGTAAAGAGCGTTCACTTAACCTTCAGATACAAGAAGAGTTACCCGATTGTTATGTAGGCCAAAGAAAGAGTCCAAGTTATCCAGTGCTTCAGAAGTTGTATCCAGGGTGCGAAGGTTCAGTCAGAAGGGCATCAGAAGAGGACATGATTTGGGTATTCCTAAGGGTTGATAGGTCTTCTACTGGTCAAGAAGTACCAGCTTGGACAGGTTTTGTTTCTGTTACAGGTTCTAAACCACATCAGTTAACAACAATTGACTACTACCCTGTTATCAATCATCCCATCACGGACTACAGAACAGTTCAAGAATGCCTTCGCTTTGCAGAGGAAGCCACAACAGAAGTTGGTCAAATGTACACAGTGACAACCTTCGATCTTGGGGTATGTATGAAAGCACTGCCCCTTATATGGAACAACCCAGTGAAATACAAGAGACACATTGTAATGATTGGAACATTTCATTTAGTTTGTGCGTACCTTCATATGATTGGAAAGAAAATGGCAGGCTCTGGAATGGCTGATGTAATGTTAGAAGCTGGGTTAATAGGTTCTGGCTCAGTTCAAGGAGTACTTACAGGAAAACACTATGAGAGAGCAATGCACTGTCATAAGATTCTTTTAGAGAGTTTAGAGCGGCTATTGTTCGAGCAATTTCTCATTCATGTACAGGAAGATGGGGTATTTACCAATTTACCAGACGACTCCAGAAGGAAGATACAGGAAGTTGTTGATAACCCATCTAGAGAGATGATGGATGAACTGATGGCAGATGGGCATTTCAGTGCCTATGTCAAGAAGTACTTTGACTACAAACAAAGAGTCAGAGATGGGGGATTAGGGAAAACTGCCCAGTTCTGGATGTCATACATGGATCACATCTGGCTTGTGCTGGCCATAATCAGGGCAGTAAAGTGCAATGACTTTATGCTGTATGCTGAATGTCTGCACCTAATGGCAGATCTATTTTTCAGTTTTGATGGACAAAACTATGCCCGCTACCTTACATACTTTTCGACATTTATTGCAAACATAGAGGAGTCTCATCCAGGTGCAACAGAACTTTTAAAAAGAGGCGCGATTAGTGTGGCTAGATCGTTTATTCCTGGAAATAGATGTGCTGTGGACAAGACAATGGAAGAGACTTTCATGAAGCATGCTAAAAGTCATAGTGGGACAGGAGAAAGTGGTGCGGGTGTCAGTGGGATTGCTTCCAACTACAATGCATATCAGCGGTGGGTCAGGACCACACATGAACGCTCTAAATATGTAGAGGCTACACTAAACCTAGCTGATATGTTGACAGATTCGGGTTCTAGCAGTCGACATAGAGATCTACGGCCTGTGGAGATTCAAAGAAGTGACCAGGAGGTATGTGAGACACAGGAGGCAATTTGTGGTTTTACAAATCCATTCACATTAAGCGACAAAGATCATCTATATTGTCTGTCATCTGGTGCCCGTGTCCCAGTTGATAATGAGCATGACATCCTAGAAGCAGAGTCAAAAGGAAAGGAAGCCAAAGATGTATTTATCAAAGACAGATTAGAGAAACATGAAAACTTCTTTGAGCCAGTTAAGAGACTAAACTTAAAGACCATGGAGGATATGGGAAAGAAAGTGAAAGTGAAATCAATTAAGAACAAAGTAGTAGAATATCGACAGCAAGGAAATGTCGCAATTCAGTTGCTTGTACGGTCTCAGGCACCAGATATACAGCTTGATCTGGCAGATCTGATGAAATATCCGCTAACTCCAGTACCTTTCAGCATTGGAACCGCAGACGGATGTATGGCGAAAACTGACAAGTCAAAGGCTTTAAAGCACCTGATTGACGGCATCGATAATGCAAGTGTGCCACCACAAGACAAAACTCTACTGCTTGTTGAAGATGGTAATGCACTTTTTCATTCCATGAAAGAGATTCCTGGAAATTTCAAACAGATTGCCGAGAAACTTTTCAATATGACATCACAAAAAGTTGATATCATATTCAGCACGGACATGTACAAAGTAGACTCAGTTAAGACAATGGAGCGAGTGAGAAGGGGGTGTTCTGATAAACTGCTAATACAAGGTGAAAATACCAAAAAGCCTGCAGACTGGAAGGCATTCTTGACAAATGAAGACAACAAGAAACAACTTGTCCAAATAATGTATAAAGCCTGGAACAATGATGCATATGCTTCAAAGCTACAACATCGACAAGTTGTCTTAATTTGTGAAGGTGAAGCCTTCCAGTTCACCTCAGAAGATGGAAGAACTGTCCGAACAACGATTGATGCGTTGAAATCCACACAGGAGGAAACAGATACCAGGATCGTGCTGTACTGTTTGTACGCTAAGGACCAAGGCTACAAGACAGTCCAAGTGAAAACCCCAGATAGTGATATATTCTTCATTCTCTTACACTACATGAAGGATCTGGGGGGAATAACTGTACTGTTCGACACTGGATCTGGAAATCGCAGAAAGCTTATCAACTTGACAGAGCTGAGTCGAGCGTACACAGAAGAATACCTGTCAGCTCTGCTTGGACTTCATGCGTACTGTGGCTGCGATTCGACAAGCGCCTTTAAGGGAAGAGGGCATCTGATACCACTCAAAACTTTACAGAAAATGCCAAGGTTTGTTGCATCGCTAGCACGTCTTGGTAACACTTGGAATGTCACACAGGATCTACTGAACGATCTTGAAGAATTCACCTGTGCCATGTATGGTAATTCAAGGTTTTCGTCTGTTGACAATCTTAGGCTGTTTAAGATAAAGGAAAAGTGTGATGGAAAGCCAACAAGTGCCATGCGGAATGTCGATATGGGTTCCTTGCCGCCATGTAGGATGAGCCTGATTCAGCACGTGAGAAGGGTCAATTACCAGGTATCAATTTGGAAATGTGCTCATGTTACGCAACCAGATATTCCGGCAGCATCTGACGGACATGGATGGACACTGGTTAATGGTATTTTGGAGCCACTGTGGATAGATGGGGATCTGTTACCGCCGCGGTTAGTGGACATTCTCCAGGAGACGATAGATGCAGAGAGTGAGGATGAAGTAGAAAGTGATGATGAGGCTGATGATCTATCAGAGTAAAATACTCGGCAAATACTAGTTGACGTGTGGATCGACTCTCTTTTGATACAAAACAGTTGCCTAGCATGTCCACAAGTTAAATTAATATCATTGTGTTTCCCAAGGATTTGATTGTGTAGATAAGATATTGTGAATATTCGTAAACATTCCAACTACCTTATGAACAAGATGACAATGACTATTATTTAGCTGGAGTTTGAGGAGTGTAATATAGCTCCCAAAATGTTGAGACAAAAGGAGGAAATGTTGACTAATAACACTTTCTTCTTTTGGCTCAATTTTTCCCAAGCATCTTCTATAAGAGGACTGAAAAATATATTATCTTGTTTGAGAAAGGATTTACCCATTACCAGACCGCAAAATGTTAGACTTGTTCAAATTCAAACGTGTTGCCTACGACAATTCTATGCGCATAAAAGTTTAAAATTTTGTCTCTCTGTGAAGAAAACCTTGTGGGAAATGAGGAAATTGTTTGTATCAAGCAATTTCTTCATTTTCCCTGATGTTTTCAAAAGCTTTTGTTTTGTGTAATGAGGTGTCCAAAAGCGTCCTTATATGGTAACTGGTTAAGGAGACATACTGTTGAATGTGTACACATTTTCATTTTAATTTAAAAAGATACTAATTTGAATCTGTTAAGTATTTTCATTTTTATGCAAATCAGGTAATTTGCATATGCAAGTACATATAATTTTAAAACACAATGTCTCATCGTTATTCTAATACCAAAAGTATGAATCTACCTTTCACGTGAGCCCCCCCCCCCCCTCCTCCCCCCAAAAATGTATGCATATTCCGTATACTTTAACATTTTTCAGATAAATTGATATTTTCGTGAATATTTATTGATATGGAAATCAGCTAATTTGCATATGAACATACAGATTTAAAGATTTAAAGATTAATTATATCAGATTTATATTGATACCAAAAGTACATGTATTATCTTACAGTATACAGCTTTTGTTAGTCCGCATGGATCACGAGTTAGTGAAGTTCTTTCTCCTGCTATGTCCCATTTACCATTTTTATGAAATATGTTGCCATGGAAACCGCATCTTCTTATATACTGTTATTCGATCTGCTTCTGTAAATTGATCTTAAAATGCGTTATTCCGGTTAGTACAGGAATATTTACAAACACAAAGTGAAAAGGTCCTTCTTTAAAGCTTTAAAATATGTATGTATCAAATATTCACAATTTTCCGATATTTTCGGCAAAATTTAAAAAAATCGTTAAAAATCAGGTTTTTAAAAATAAGCCAATCCAAATAGCCAGAATGAAGGGCAGATGTCTAGGCTTTATTTTGATACCAAAATTGTTAGTATAACCCACCAACTAAGTGAGCAACAGCTAATTTTTGTGTTGTATTCGAAAAAAATGGCGAAAATTTCATCAAAATTTCTAAATAAAATTAAAAAATCATGCATATGCAAATTAGCTAATTTGCATATTTACATATCAATTTCAAGCCCAATGTCTCAGCTTTATTTTGATACCAGAAGTATTGTTCTACTGTATCTATAAGCCGAGATATTGATGTTTTTCCAACTACTGTCATTGTCTCGAATTTATATAAGGGTTGCCATGGAAACGGCGCTGTTTTATATAGCAGGAATGAGTTTATTTTTGGGGGCACCTTTGATTTTCAACAAGGAGGACCTAAGGAACAATTTGGCACCCATGGCAAAAAGTCTAGGGGGGGGTGCATGGTAGGCCCCACTGGCCCCCCGCCTACAAGGACTCCTTTTGGCAATTAACCCCATTAGATGTGGCTTTAGAAAACATTGCGGGATAAGAAGAAAATGCTGATAAACATTTTCTCCTTTTCCAGTAGAATTTTCTATACTCTAACATGGAAGTTAATATCTTGAAATGAAATGGTTCCAGTATAATGACAAGAAAATGGCAATTAGGGAAACTGTCTAGGAAAATTGATTGATTGATTGGCATGTAACTCTTTCGGCTACCGTGGTCATATCGTGGTGGCTGGAGCACCGAACCATGGATTTCTGTTATTTCTCATACCAGTACTACTATTACATCCTTAGTGAACCTCGAGCTGCTCACCCACATAGCTTGATAATCATCAAACCATTGGTGGGAGACAATTTTGTCTGAAAGGATATTTGCTGCTGCCAGAGATCAAACCCAGGACCTCATGAGTGAGAGTTTGATTCGCTACGAAATGTGCTATAGCTGCAGTCCAATCAAGGAAAAACTATGGCCCCTATTTTATGTGCTGCTCGGTAGATGCCATCTTCACTGGTGGTGAACTCGGCCAAAGCAAGGGACGTTTTTCGCTACAACAAGGTACAGATATTTTGCGTTTAAACATTGTGGCAAAGTTTTGTCTTGAACGAACTATATTCTTAGATGCTAGTGGTAACACAGTCAAAACTAGCCATTTTTGACGTTCAAGGGCACATAACTCCGGACTTCCTAGTCTGATCTGACTCAAAATCAAACTCATCTGAGAACTTATAGTCATACAAGTTTTGATTATGTTTGGTTAAGATTGGTCAATATTTGTAAATACCAGAGGGGTAACTAAGTCAAAACTAGCCATTTTTGACGTTCAAGGGCTCATAACTCCAGACTTCCTTGTTCGATCTGACTCAAAATCAAACTCATCTGAGAACTTATAGTCATACATCTTTTGACAAATTTTGGCTAAGATTGGTCAATATTAATTTTGTAGATATTAGAGTGATAACAAAGTCAAAACTAGCCATTTTTGACATTCAAGGAACTGCAGAACTTATGGTCATTCATGTTTTGACTAAGTTTGGTTAAGATTGATAAATATTTGTGGATGCTAGAGCGGTAACACCAAAATGTGGACTGACGGACGGACAGACAGAAACTATACACAATAGCTCACCTTGAGCACTTTGTGCTCAGGTGAGCTGATGACATAAACAGCATGAAAGTGTTAAAATTTTCACTAACTATGACGACTAAAGGGGGGGTAGAAAACATTAAAGGGTGGATTGTTTGATTAGAGTTTGGCACATCTTTCAACTGTTATGGTCATATTATGGTGACTGGAGCACCTAACAATGTATTCCAGTTGAATCACTCACCAGTGCTACCACAACATCCTTTCCGAGCCTCCAGCTGCTTGCCCACATAGGTTTGTGAATATCTAATCATTGGTGAGAGACAAAATGTCAGATGGGATGTTTGCCGCTGCCAGGAAAAAATCTTGAAGGAAAAGAAGAAAATACTGAGGACCAGCATTTACTCCTTTTTCATCAAGATTCGCTATGACATAACACATAGATTTTCTTCTTGAATTAGCATTGATTTGACGTCTGCAATTCATTTCAACTTGGCCAATCCTAAAATATTGTCGTTTGGAGAAGGATCAAATCAAAGATTGCTAGGATAGGGAACAAAAACAACACAAAGTAAAATTGACAAATCTTTAATCATAATCAGTATTATTTATCATAATCTCATAAAAATATACATTTATTCTCATACAAAATTACAAGAGGCCAGCATTGGCCCTTGGTATCATAAGGTATTAGGCTTAAAGTACTAACATAAAGCAATTCCTTAGGCATTTCTTATTTTGTTTAAATAAAGCCACACAAATATATTTCTGGCTTCACATGATAACTTAAGCTAAATCTCTGGAAAACATTGTGGGAAAGTAGTATTTTTCTATGGTTGTTAGGAAATGAATGAGACACATATCTCATTATATGCACCAATTTCACACTATATAAATATAGATGAGCTGGAATGTGTAAAACTGGCATTTCAGCATCAGAGACCAACATGAATTTAGCTTCAATGGAGATTAACCCTTTACAAAATGGCAAAAATTTGGACAGGTCCAATTTTGGAAATGATCTTTGTTTATGCCTTACATTATTTCTATTCTGAATTGAGGGATGGGCATTTATTAGAATCACCATTTTTTGCAAAATCTGTGCTTAAATATGCAGATTTTCAGCTGAATTTTTAGAATATGGGCTTTTACTAGAAAGATTATGGTTTATATTATCCACCAATTTATTAGAGAGAAATGCAAGACAGGGTATTTACTGTGTCTGAATAGGTAACGATTTTATCTGGTTAACTGTGACACAATTTCGGACAAACAATAGTATTTCCGTAGGTGTTGTTATAAAATCTCATAACTACGGCTTGATTCAAGCCGTAGTTACGAGATTTCATAACAACACTGACGGTTTATCAAAATATAACAGTTAACTCAATCTATTTTAACCCTTTCCCAAACAAGACCTGGTTATGACGTCTCTAATAGAAAAGGCTTGGGAAAACATTGAAACAAAAGAAGAAACTGCTGATAACCAGCAGTTTCTCCTTTTGTCTCAATATTTTCTATGCCATATTTTACACAAATTCTACCTTTTATAACTTCCATTTTGTCATTTGTGACAGTTTTTGAATTGGACCACCCTGAAATTTTGCCGTTTGGGAAAGGGTTAAGCAAAAAATATATTGTAGTCAGGACAAAATTCTGAAAAAGTCGCTTAGTTTTGAAGGTATAGGCATTTCGTGAAGAAAAGGGTTTGAGATCATTTCTAGAGGTATTTGGGTATGCTGAATCCGAAAAACAATGTTGCCAAGCTGAAAAAAGACTCCTTCATCATCTAATTTGCATATTTTCAAAATGGCCGCCAAATTTTTAAAAAGTGCAAAAATAATGTTGTTATTTATCATTTTTCGACATATTTTGTTCTAAATATCGCACATTTCATGTTTACAGACTAAACCTAAATGATTTATACGTAAATGAGAAAAAAAATGATATTCATTTTTGGCAATTACCGTATAAATGGCAATAAAACACATTTAAACAATAACATTTATCTACATTTTATTTTCACATATGAAATGCAGTGAAATTATTCAAAGTACTATTTTAAAAATGTTTTGCATTAAAGGTAAAGTTTCAAAAGCAAATATGATACTGAGCACAACTTTGAGTGCAGGTCCTTTTACCACATATTTAAGCTTTTCGCAAACCCCAAACACACCAATTTTAAAACCATGTACATAATGTTTCACATAATTCTGCAAAAATAATGATAAATCTTATCCATGATATTGCAATCAAACATTGTTGCCAAGATATCGACAATTAATTCTTAAGAACATAAATCAGTGTCCAAACATTTTGGAAAACGGTCTACCGTATTCATTGTAATAAAATACAGTGTAGTGTGGAAAGTTTCATTTTGTGGGAAATTCCACTTTTTGCACTTTCATATACATACACACATGATTCCAAACTGCTTCAGAGATAGTTACTAAAATCATTTTAATTTACATTTTTGATATCCTTAGAAATTAAAATGTGTATATTTAAAATAGCACACATATTAAACAGGTAATCAACTCAGGCATTGGACAATATAAAAAAAAGTACCAATATCCTAGGTTTTCAAATTTTGTTAGATTACAAAAAATAATTGAGTGTGGCAAACTGAATTCACTAAGGCATGTTGAGCTTGATTTTTTCAGAGGTAAAACTAGTTGTTTACTTTGACAATATTTCAAAGAGACAACTTATTGATAATAAAGATTTTGTAGTCAACAAATGCACAATACATAAACGTTAATGATTGAATTGGGTTAAATTTTCAGTATGATTACAGTGTCTGGTGCACATTTTCATTATGTTCCTGACATTTTTCGCACAAGTAAAGTACAACACCAAATCAAAGTCAATAGCTGCTTATCACACGTACATGTGGATAATATGTAAGCGATTCATCCTTTGGTTACAGAATTTTTGCAATACGTCAAAAATGATGTTGACACCCATGGGTCCGAACCAGTAAGCCCTGTATAGATAGTCTCTGCTGTTATTTATTGAAGTATCGCAGCTATATCCGAAACTGTTAGATCTATATCATATATATTTAATAATAATAATATGTAAATTATTGACAGTTTCATCGAGAACCCCTATCATTAGTTGTGCGCTGTCGAAGGATAGACATGTAAAATTTGTTTAAAAAATAGTCCCCTTTTTAGCTGTGCTCTTGGTAAGGGCCATTTCATTTGCCATGGATTGTCATACAGATAAAATATGAATTTTTTTGGTGTATACCAGTAACCTCCATGCTTTCAAAGTTGTTACAAGTTTAAAATGAAGGGTCAAATATGGTTGCCATACCAGATATTTTGATAAAAATAAGTGGTTTTTCGCTTGATGCTGCACAGAAACATGGATAGCTAATTAAATTATAGACATGAAGGAATCAAATGCTGACATGTCAAGTTCGCCTTGTCATATAATCTGTTTGAAGAATACAGTCTGAAGCTTATGTTCAAGTATTAAGTCATATTCTTCAGATGTTTACGTCATTTCATCGGTTCTCATGTATGGATAATCTCAAATAGGTACGCTAAGTCTCAATATCCAGTTCCATCTGTTAAGAAAGTTTATTCCGAGTGATGGAAAAATCAGATATGTTACACGGAAAAAAATATTGTAATGACATTTTTGGAAACGAACGTTAGGTATATTTCATATGATAAAAAACAGATAATGCTATTGTACTGAATACAAATATTCTATTCAATTTCTTTGATATTGCTGCACTTCATTGCTGACCAAAGATTTGCAAATTGTATTTAAATGTGGTAAGTTTTAAGATGGACTTTTAGTATTCTTAAAAATACAATAATCGACTTATCTGCATGTACCAAAAATGTTGTGTGTTGACACCGCCTACGTTATTTCTGATGAAGACATCTGACTTACATCTTCGATTCAAAAGTTTAATTTTAATACTTCTTATGATCAGTGTAGTTGTCCTTTTTTCAATCGTGTTTCTAGACAACTGTTCGACGTTCTAACAGGGCCCCATGCTTATATGTCAGCATAAAAACAGGTAAAATATATTTTCAAAAAATATCGTATGGATTGGTCAACCTGTATGTAGATACTTACTGTGTGATAAAAACAAATTCATTTAGTTCTAAATAATGTTTGTATTTAGTTTTACTTACAACATTGTAGGTTTCTAATAACGTTTACAAGAAACTGATCCTCGATGAAAGTCTTAGTACCAACGATATAATCCTTTTTTGGCACAGAAAATATTATGTGCATACCTCTTAGCAATGTTCCCATGTTGTTCTGATGCCTGAAATATCAAGCATGGCCTCTTTAAGTAGAAAGGGAAATGTATTATCAACAGCAACAAAATTAATGTTGTACAGGATCGTTATACGCTAGCACTTATAGTTAGATTATACGAATGCAACAATATCCTATTTGAAAATTAGACTCATTCACTTTCTTTAACATGCAACTCGATTCAAAAACCGTACATAGGGTTTGTTATAAACCATATATAGGGTTTGTTAAGGGCTTTATTGGAATAAATACGGTATTTAGCTTTTATGACATATTATGTTATAAAGTCAATTCTTGTATCAACGATTTCAGACATAAATTTTCCATAATGCAAGTGGGATTACGGAGCTCTTTCCGATCGAGTCATAAGTACCCAAGATTTGTTAAAATATTTTAGCTTTGTATTATTTTGAAAATGACAAATCATCTTACGAAGGCTAAATTTAAATTGTCCAAGTTTTTTAGTAAATCAAATTGTAAATGTAAACATTTAAATGGTACTGTTGACAAAAGTTGTGTGTTTTAACAGCGCATTTTTAAAAAATGCAACATGAAAGTGATATTCTGTATGTTTAAAGGGGTTTTATTACCCGTGATACGGTAAAAGATTATCAAAAATAGTGCCAAAGAGGTTCTATTTACTTTTAGAATTATTTACTCATTAGTTTTAAACAATTTATATCGTTATATCTGAACAATTTGGTTAAGATTATGCCAAAAACTTTGATATTATGTAGCAGATCTGATTTTTTGGCGGCCATTTTGAAAATATGCAAATTAGATGGTAAACGAGCCATTTCTGTTCCTCGTTTTCCTGGTAAACCATTTAGTTTTAGTCTGTAAACATGAAATGTGGGATATTTAGAACATGACATGTCAAAAAATGATTAAAAAACAACATTATTATTGCATATTTGAGGTTTTGGCGGCCATTTTGAAAATATGCAAATTAGATGATGAAGAAGCCATTTTTCAGCTTGGCAACATTGTTTTTCGGATTCAGCATACCCAATTACCCCTAGATCTGATCTCAAACCCTTTTCTTCACAAAATGCCTTTGGGTGATAACTTTTCTGAATTCGTGCCCTGACTATTGCTATGGTTGAGAGTAAACTTCATCATGTCCATGGCCCATAAAACCTTATAAAACTGGATCAATCTGCACATACTTGCAGTGTGATCAGGGTCCTTGATCGTCCCTGCCAAGTTTCTAATAATAATGAGAAAGCAGTAAGAGAACAGTATTGATCTTGACACACATGCACTGGCCGATCTTGATCCATGTTGGTCTCAAAAGCCAAAATATGCCCTTTTCACATTTTCCAGCTCAAATGAATATCAACCCTTTCCAAAACAAGACCTGAATTTGATGTCCCAAATAGAAAAGGCTTGGGAAAATATTGAAACAAAAGAAGAAACAGCTGATAACCAGCAGTTTCTCCTTTTGTCTCAATATTTTCTGTTCCATGTTTAACACAAATCCTATCTTTAATAACATCCATTTTGTTATTTGTGACAGCTTTTGAAGTGGATTACTCTAAAATTTTGTCAATTGGGAAAGGGTTAACATTATGTACATTCAACAATACTTTTTAACACTTTCCAAAACAAGGGCCGTCAGAGACGAACAATGCTCCCCGAATAAGGCATTGTCACAATAAATGTATGCCATGGAGAGCACTTTATTGTCAAGGGCATCTAATTGGCTACTCAAATATGAAATTTAATCAAATTCTGACCATTAGAGTAGGAGAAATTAGAGAAAAACTGTATTTTACCTTTAGTCCCCTTTTCCCATGACGAGGCCTCAAATCAAACAAGAGCTGTCCGAAGACAGCGCGCTCGACTTTCTAAGTTGCTTAGTATAAAGGGGGCATAACTCCAAATAGAGTGGTCCCAGGGTCATGGGCCCTAATAGTAAGGTAGAGGGTGTGATGGTGAATAAGTATTCCAAGTTTGGGTTGAATCCCTTTGATAGTATGGAAGTTATTGATGTTTGAAAAAACTTTAACCTTGGTTGCAACGCCAACGCCAACGCCAACACCGACGCCAACGCCGACGCCCGGGTGACAGTATAAGCTCTCATTTTCTTCCAAAAGTCGAGCTAAAAACCGGGAAAAGTGCATCGGCATTATGTCATAGGGAGTTCACATTTTAAGTTTCATTTGATTTGGCCCAAGGGTTATGGAGAAATCGCTTCGGAAGGACGGAATGACGGACGGAATGACGGACAGACAGGACGGACGGACAGACAAAGCGGCGACTATATGCTCTCCCTTCGGGGAGCATAAAAAGCACAAATTTTAAGTACAGTAACAACATTAGAGCTGCATAATAGATGTTTGTATATAGAATTTGAGTACAATATAGTACAAAAAATATTGAGGGAAAAGTAGAACATGCTATTCTGGCTATCAGCATTTTTCTCTTTTGCTTCAATAATTTCTCCAGCATTTCTGATGTTAAACCAGTCTTTTTTAGAAAAGGTTTAAACAAATATACAGTAGCTGTTATAGCCTGGCTAGAGACATTTAGATCCCAGAAGAGTTTGGCTATCATCATTGAATACAGTCATGTATGCAACATTGTAAAATATCAATTTGTTCCCTTTTTGTTCACTAATTTAAAGTATTTGTTCACATTCAAAGACTTTAGTCTTTTCGGACATTCTATATTAAAGACCCAACAAAACATTATTGAGCCCGAATCTGGAAAAGGTCCTGTAAGGCTTTTGAGTCCAACATGGTTCCAGATCAGCCTGCGTATACACGCAGTCTGATCAGGAACCATGTTGTTCTCCAACATCTTCTTTATGGCCTTAGGCAACCATGAGAAAGCTACATGGATCTTAATCTGACTACACTTGGATACATGCTGATCTTGTAGCACAACTTCTCAAATGCTATAGGGGACGGTTTTTTTCCGGATCCTGGCTCTTAATTATACGTGCCAGAGATTGTCAAAAACCTTACGTCTGAATGAATCAGTTGATTGATATATCCATATTTTGATTAATTACAGTGATGTGTCAATCATGACGGTCAACAAATGCAGTTGAAACAAAAATGTCTAACAGCACAACTTTGGTGGGATATTCCAAAACATCAAGTAAATAATGATATTCATTTTTAAGCAAGCATTTTTACAAAGCATGACATTAATGGTATTCTAGTAACAAAAAATACTAAATAATTCCATATGGCTTCAATGATTGATCTTTCACAAAATATACAGCTCAGACCGGTCCTTGCAGACAAGAAGAAAGAAATTATTTATTGACAAGATTTTAAACCTAACCCTAACAAGATATTATGCCATTCTTTAGAGCAAGATATTTTAAGATATCTTAAGATATTTAAGATAAAGTACTTTTGAGAGAGAGATATTGACAGGTGTTCTGAATGATCTATACTTTATAATATCATTTGAACAAAGTATGAAGCATTCAGTACTCCATGGCTTATAAATCATAGAGCCTTCGGAACGACTTGGAAAATTCTCTGTCATATCATTTCTACAGAATTGACCAGTGAGGCGCACACTGAGTAGTGGCACTCCTTATGAGCAGCTTAAAAATCTCCCTTTAACCCATTACCACACAATGGCTCTTTGTGACTCCCCAAGATAATGGCTTAGGAAAACATTGTGGAAAATGAAGAAATTGCTTGTTACAAGCAATTTCTTCATTTTCCACAATGTTTTCTAACTGTTAAGACAACAAAATGTAAAATTTTGTCAACCTGAAATGTCGTCTGCACCTTCTTTTAATTTGAACCAGTCCAAGTTTTTGTTGTTTGGTAATGGGTTAAAGAGCATTTTTTCCTAAAAGACCTTAAAAGTCTGGCTCTAAAGAATGCCCCTCTGGTTTTGATGCCCCTTGAAGATTTCATCTAGCTAGAGTTTTCTCCCCTGGCCTACTTTTTCTGTGTATTACACTGTATACCAGTCATTACGAGGGCTTAGTGCAAAACTGTTGTTAGTGTAAATAAATTTATATCTACTTACAATAGTTTTGCACTAAGTTACAGTTCTGCATTAGTTCATCCTTTTCTCTATTAACAACCACTTTATTGTCTGCAACAGCTCAGGAAATGAAACATCCTAAAAATAGATATGTTTGTGAAACACAAATGCCCCCGAATTATTTCCTTAAGTTTCAGACAGACAGACAGACAGATAGATGAAAAGACAACTGTAAAACAATATACATGTACTATTGATCTTATGACATGGAGGCATAAGAATTCTGTTTGGCAAAGGCTTAACTCTTTCCCAAACAACACCTGGTTTTGACATACCTGATAGATGAGATGATCACCAGCACTTTCTGCTTTTGCCTCAATATATTCTGAGCTCTATTGTACACAAATCCAACCTCGATTAACAACCATTTTGTCATCTGCAGCAGCTTTTTTAATTGGACCAACCTAAAATTCTGTCATTTGGCAAAGGATTAACACAAACTTGTACACACTAGTACACAAGTTATCGCTACAACACTTGACTAGCAGCACTCTGGCTAAGATATATAATTGCTCCGACAAAGTTGATGGCCGCGGCGATGACAAATACAGGAAACCAGCGTCCGTGACTTTGGGTAACCAGCTCCGCCGTTAATGGGCCGCATAATATACCCGGTATTGTGGCCTGCAATAGATAAAACATGTTACCAGTATTTTCTTCTTTTAACTAAATGTTTTCTATAGTCTTTTTATGCAGATGTCCTGTTTGGGAAAGTGTTGTAGTCCAAATTCAAAGATCTCTCAGACAACAATTTGAAATATGTGACCCGTCACGCTAAAAGGGACCTTATCCGAACTCCAGAAATTTAAATTTTGACAAACTTGTCCCACCCAGCACAGGTCAACCAGATCCTGTATGCAAACAAGAGGCCCAAGAGGTCCTGAATTGCTCCAAGGGTTAAAGTAAAAGAATTATCTCAAGATTTCCTTGAAGCCTCGCACTGCAAAATCTTGAAAAGGGTCACCTAAGGAACATTTCTGCCAAGTTAAGTCTGAATTAGCCAATTGGTTTATTTTTAAAGAAATTATTTCATGGTTTGTCCAATTCTTATAAGCCCCGTCCTGCCACGCCCACATTAATGGACTTATAAAAATTTCACAAACAAATTACGTAAAAGGCTTCCCAAAGAACATTACTGCCAGAATTGGGCTACATTGGCCCATTGGTTGATTTATAAAGAACTATTGTGTGATTTATCCAATTCTGATAAGCCCCACCCTGCCATGCCAACATTTATGAACCAATCAATATTTCACAGACAATTTAAGTAAAGAGTCACCAGAGGTACATTTCTGCCAATTTTGGTCAAATATTGGCTGGATGGTTGATTTTTAAAAAAATACTTTGTGATTTCTCTAAGTCTGAAAAGCCCTGCCCTGCCACGCCAACATTTATGGACCAATCAAAATTCTTTGAACAATTTACGGGAACAGTCACCCAAGGAACATTTCTGCCAAGTTTGGTCAAAATTAGCTCAATGGTTGATTTTTTAAGAATTATTTTGTGATTTTTCTAAGTCTGATAAGCCCAACCCTGCCACACCCACATTTATAAACCAATCATAATTCTTTGAACAATTTAAATAAAAGGTCACCCAAGGAACATTCATGCAAAGTTTGGTCAAATTTGCCCATTGATTTGAGAGGAGAAGATTTTTAAAGAATTATTTTGTGATTTCCCTAAGTCTGATAAGCCCCGCCCTGCCTAGCCCACATTTATGGACGAATCAAAATTTCACCGACAAGTTAAGCAATGAGCTACCCAAGGTACGTTTCTTTTAAGTTTCGTCAAAATTAGCCAAATGGCTGATTTTTAAAGAATTATTTTGTGACTTTTCTAAGTCTGATAAGCTCCGCCCTGCAACGCCCACATTTATGAACCAATCAAACTTTAACAATTCAAGTAAAGGGTCACCCAAGGAACGTTTCTGCAAAGTTTGGTCAAGATTGGCTAGCTGGTTTCAGAGGAGAAGATTTTTAAAGAAAAAGTTAACGGACGGATGGACGCACAACGGACACAAGCCATGACATTAGCTAGCAAGCCTTCGGCCATTGGAGCTAAAAATGAACATAAAGTAAGATACCGAAAACTTTCCGGATTTAAAAAATTACATAAAAGTGAAAAGTGTCCGCCCTAGTCTGGCTGTGCGAACTGCGCAGACTGACTAGGGTTGATATTTTTCACACTTCCTATAAGGTCCCTTTTAGCGTGACAGGTCACATATATTAAATTTGACATATTTTGGTCACCTGAGTATAAAACATTATGGCATAATGTTTCCCAAAGCCTTTATCTTGTTGGGCGTAAAAGTGTCATTATGTGGGAATGGACTAACCTCTTGAACATTATTTAGTACTTCTTTTTCTCTTACTTTGGGAGAAAATATACCTTTAATTGAAGATCTAGTAAGAGATTCAAACAAAGTAAACCACATGAATTTGTGACATAAAACCTACTTACTAATGTGTTTGATATAGCAAAAGTGATGCCGGCATGTCCGGGGGCCACTTCTGCATGATTACTAAGATGACCAGATGAATTACAGGCACTCAGGCCTAGTGAAACAGTAACAAATCTGAAACATGAGAACAGCAACATTCATAAAGGATTATTGTAGAGTTTACAAAGTGACCCAATTTTAGAGCAAACAAATTAATTGGTGCCACAAGTATTCTGTGTGCTTTTTCGGAAGGCAAGGCAGAGCCTTATAAATGGTTCATCACATTTCAGATCAAGGTGAATCAGCGTTTTGGATAAGCGGTAAATGTTTCTATTACCAGTTCACTCTAATGCCACACATTTTTCTCATATATAAACTTAAAGTGACATTTCAGAATTGTTTTTACATAAATTTTACACTGATAGCATTTCTACGCATTAGAATAAACAATCTTTGCATCAAGACATACTTCTAATTAATGAAATAAATGTGAAATGTCACTTTAAGTATTTAAAAGTAAACTCATTAAATAACCTCTTGGCTACATCCAGAAAGGTTAAATAAAACAGAGTATACTGCTACAAGAGGACCATGATGGTCCTATATCGCTCACCTGAACCAAAATGATATGAGCAATACTTTTCTTCAATTCAATCAATATTTATGACTTTAAGACTGAATATGAACTTATGGTCAATAACATTGTGAAAATCAAACTCATCCGAGATCTTACGGTGCCCGACATTGTTTTTTTGGTTTTTTTTTTAAATAATTGTAGATTCTAGAGTGTAAAAAAGGTCGAAAACAGCAAAAAATGGTAATTCTATTAAATTCAAGAGCACATAACTCTCGTCTTTATGGTCAGATCAGACTGAAAATCAACCTCATATGAGATCTTATATTCTCAAACATTGTGTCCAAGATTTGTCCTAATTGATTAATAATCGTAGATTCTAAAGTGTAATCAAGGTCGACAACAGCCAAAAAAGGCAATTTTATCAAATTCAAGGGCACATAACTCTCGTGTATCTACTCAGATCATACTAAAAATCAAACTCATCCAAGATCTTATGGTCTCCAACATTGTGTTAAAGTTTTGTTTTGATAGATTTATAATTGTAGATTCTAGAGTGTAAACAAGGTCATAAACAGCCAAATACGGCAATTTTGTCAAATTCAAGGGCTCATAACTCTTGACTTTCTGATCAGATCAGACTGAAAATCAATCTCATCCAAGATCTTATGGCCCCCAACATTGTATCCAAGATTTGTCTTGATTTGTTAATAATTGTAGATTTTAGAGTGTAAACAAGGTCGAAAACGGCCAAAAATGGCAATTTTGTCCAATCCAAGGGCACATAACTCTCGCCTTTCTGGTCAGGTCAGACTGAAAATCAAACTCATCTGAGATCTTATGGTCTCCAACATTATGTCCAAGTTTTGTCTTGATTGATCAATAAATGTCGATGCTAGAGTGTTAACAAACTTAAAAACAGCATTTTTTTGATATTAAAGGGCAGATAACTCAGCACATTCTGGTCCAATCAGGCCCATAATCGAACTTGTCCGAAAACTTATGGTCCTACTTGCTTTGGCCAAGTTTGATCAAGATTGCCTACCTTTTGTGGATGCTAGAGTGTAAACAACCCAAATGTTGACGGACGGACGGACGCCAGACAAAAAGTGACCACAATAACTCACCTCGAGCACTTCGTGCTCAGGTGAGCTAACAAGTACTACGGTTGCAACATACACAATGTACTATGGAACAGTGGCCAATGTACTTATTGGAATAAAGCTTGAAACTTTATGAAAAGATCATTCATTAATCATATCACCAGCACCATCTCCTTTTTCCTTTTCTTTTTCTAATTAAGACTTCTATGCTGTATATTACAGATTTCCAAAATCGCAAATTGGACATTTGAGCATGCAAAAAACAATAGAACTAGACCTTCTGTTATGATTTTAAGTTGACAGTGAGAAAGACAAGACATTAAATTTTGTACTTACAAAAAAGCTAACGGTAGATTATTAACAGCACTAAAAAAGAGTATAAAAATTCCTGGTCCCAATAATCCTATAGTGGTCATCAACCTCCGAACTGACAGGACCGTCCATTTATGTTTGGTAATGAGGGAATCTGCACTGTGACCAGCAACTGTAATGTACAAGATCATTTACTGGATCTGTTTTTCCTATCTTACTTGCATTCATTTTCCACATGCAATATCTGGGGCCTGTATTATCAATGATCATGTGACAAAATCACCATAATAATTTCCCGTCCAAGATTGTTGATAATACAGGCCCCAGGTTGATGTCTATTACATCTGATCCATTTAACAAAATTAAGTTTTATAGACTGTCCAAAAGGTCCCGTTTAAAGTGGAGTAGACCTATGTAAAAAATATAAGACGGCAATGATAACCCTAGAATACTCACCAGAATTTCTTTAGATTAAGACTATGACCTTAAGACTAGAAACAAGGAATTTGTTGTGATATAGGTCCCTTTTTCTGTGAATTTCAGAAAAATGCAAATCTTTTACCAATTTCAATTTCAGTTAAGAACGACAAAAACTTGCTGTGTATTAAATCAGGGCTATAGGCCATATAGGCTGTTTTTTTCTTTGATTTTCCAATTTCCCCATTTTATGATGCAATGACAAACAGAACTTTTAACATTTGTAATCAAATTCTTTTTATAGCGTAGAATCCATTCACACAATGATCATTCCTACAGAAATGCAAAAAGGTTTGTCAAAGGTTTGAAGCATTAGCTGTTTAAACATTCAGCTGTTTTTCCCCAAGATGTGGCTTAGTTTTTGACAGAATCTAATTCTTTTAAGAACTTTCATGTTCTTGATCTTCTACTATTTTTCCAAATCCTCAACTATTGGATATGCAAGAATATGATTGAGAAAGGATTAAATATCAAGCTACATACCCACTCCAATGGCAGAATTCATGATGTAAGGCACTGCCGTCAACATAATATGGTTTTTATCCGCACCAAGAGACCGCGTTAAATACGTCGGCAGCCAGTGCATGATGATATAATTTGACCAGTTCATAGAAATATGTGCAAAATAAATAGACCACAGGGACCAATGGCAGAGGAACTCGCGCCAATTTACATGTTGATTATTTACCTGCAATGATATAACAAAAGTATTAAACCATTACCAAATGGCAAAATTTTGAACTGTCCAAATTCAAGGATGCATTGTGGGTTGTTTGTGTCACAAGCAATTTCTTAATTTTACACAATGTCTTCCAAAGCCTTTAACTTGATGGCATCAAAAATGTCATCTCTTAATTGTTTCCAAGGCATTAATGAAGAAAGTTTTAGCAAACACAAAGAGAAAATAAGACAATGCTGGTTGCCAGCATTTTATCCTTTTTTCTTAGTGTTTCCTGCTCGAACAAACATATATCTTGCTCTTTTCACATCATGGATACCGTATAGCACTTTATTTCTGCGGGGACTTTATTTCTGCTATTTCTGCAGTCCTCATTGGCACCGCAGAAATAACATCTGCAGAATTTTAACCATGAATGTTCAGGTTGTTTTCAATTTTAGTCAGTACAAGGACAAGTTAAACAGTAACCCTCTGATGCAAAGCGCAATTTCATAAAAAAATAGGGTTTTTTTCATTCAAAAAATGATGTAACTATAGCTTTAATTAAGGTGTAGATAGGACATTTTTGTTTATCCATAAATGAATGATTCAACAAGTTTGACTGATTGGTAACAGTTTGACACATCTTTCTTTTCACACCTATCTGTATACGGCATTGTTTCCCATAACGCCTTTATAATGTAGATACTGGTAAATGAGTGGGCTTATCCCTTTACCCTAACGGAGTAAATAAAAATCGTCTTTCAAACTATGTCCGACACTAACTGAGTGGATCATACGCCTTATACAGGGAATGTACTCAAACGCACGTAGCTGCATACGTGTCGGCGACAGCTTTCGCGAAGAATTTGGCGTGAAAGTTGGAGTCCACCAGGGATCAGTGTTAAGCCCTCTACTCTTCATTATTGTCCTGGAGGCCATGTCACAGGGATTCCGAGCTGGGGTACCATGGGAAGACCTCTACGCTGATGACTTAGTAATAATTGCCGAAACTCTGGAAGACTGTGTTGAGAGATTACTAGTATGGAAAGACTGTATGGAAGAAAAGGGACTGAGAGTGAACGCGAAAAAGACTAAGGTCATGATATGTGGTGCAGGGCTAGACCAGTTACAGGAGTCAGGTAGCTTCCCATGTGGAGTGTGTCAAACAGGTGTTGGTAGAAACAGCATTTTCTGCAACGGATGCCAGAAGTGGGTTCACAAGAAATGCAGCGGACTCAAAAGACTGTCAGCAAACCCAGACTTCAGATGTGCCAGATGCCAGGGAACTGCTCGTCCACTTGATGGCAGACCACAGAGTGAAGTCAAAGTCAGAACTGACAGTCTAGAAGTGGTACCATCCTTCTGCTACCTGGGAGATACACTGTCTGCAGCTGGTGGCTGTGACCTTGCTACAATAACAAGGGTGAAGACGGCGTGGAAGAAGTTCAGGGAGTTGTCACCTGTGCTTATTTCACGTCATCTATCATACAAGACCAGAGGCCGGGTGTACAGCACATGTGTACGAAGCGCAATGCTCCATGCCAGTGAGACCTGGGCTTTAACAAAGAAAAACTTGCAGCGCCTACAACAAAATGACAGGGCCATGATCAGACAGATATGCTGCATAAAACCAATGGACACAGCCTCTATAAGATCTAGCGAGTTACTGACGCGCCTTGGGCTAGAGGACCTTCAGGTTATATTACGTGAGAGACGTCTCCGCTGGTATGGGCATGTAAACAGATCCAGCAGCGCTATCAAAACAGCGTACAAGCTAGAAGTCACAGGAAAGCGTGCTGCTGGTAGACCAAAAACGTCATGGAAAGAGATAACAGAGAGAGACGCAAGAGAATGGGGACTAAACATTTCCAACACCCAAGACAGGAAGAGATGGAGAGAAGATGTGAAATCTGCCATGCGTGCAGCCAGCCAGGCATCTGGACGGGATCCCACTGATGTAGGAACAATCCCACCTCCTGCACGTTAATCAAAAGACCGATAGTAGTAGTAGTACTAACTAAAACTGATTTGATAGCGCAGAAATAAAATCTTTGATTTTGCAAAATGAGAGACCGCAGAAATATGTTCCGCAGAAATTTAACCCGCCTGATTTCTGGAAAAACCGCAGAATTTAGACCCCGCAGAAATAAAGTGCTATACGGTATAATGAATGTCTGGAGTGACCCCAGTCTACTGTTCGCTTCCGGGTCGTTGTACATAAGAAAATAGTCCTAGAAATTTTTGTCTCTGCATGCAGAGGGCTGTTTGGAGTGTTAAACAATAGTTTAAGTACTGTTTTCTTTGATAATTTAGTATTTTTGCATCTGCTTTTTGGTTTTATAGCATATTTTTTGCATTATTTGCAGGACTACTTTCTGCCGATACTTCCCAAAAATGTACATGTAGTTTGGCGGAAAACAGCCATTCTAAAGTGAAAGTAAATAGTGGTCATGTTCTTTGTTGGATATTTTCAGATTTTCCTTCTCAACCTATATTGAAACCACCATTAAAAGAGAGTATAGAGGCAGTAGATGAAGCAGCCTAAGTCACGAGTGTCCACGAATGTTGTGGAAGGTGCTGTGACAGCGGTAAGTTGACCATTTTAACATAGGCTAAAGAAGGGAAAAGTTACGCCGGTGTCACCCCTAGATGCCAAAACTGGATTTCTAATAACTTCAACATTTCTTGGAATATCATTCTGAAACTTCTTCTGTAGGTAGGAATACACACCAGAAACTTGCAGAAAACATGGTTTTGACCAGGTATTGATATTTCCTTGTTATTTTGGATTTTAGAAAAATATGGTTGAAAATTTGAGGGCCGAATGACCCCCCTTGTCGAAAGTTCTAAAAGTTTGTCTGCAACGCATTATATTGGTGAAAATTGTTCAGGTTTATAAAATTATTGTTGATTTAATCAACTTTTTGTTATATATTCTTATTTTCTGCTGTTCTTTCAATGTTTTGACTCCCAAAAGGGTGAGTATTTTTAAGACATTTTAGATGGAGAGTATCTACAGATGCTGTGAGGATCTGTCTCAGACTGTGTCACTGCATAAGAATGATGAAAATTTGCTTTTTACAGGCTGTTTTAATGAGAGAGGCTATGGTCATTTCAGGTTTAGCCCCCCCCCCCCCCACACACACACACTGTTTCATCAAATTTCAAGACCAGGACAGCCCTTAAAGAGGCTCATATCTGCTAATGCTCCAAGGGAAAGGGACTTTTACATTTGTAGCTTTCTTGCAGGCACCCTGTCTGTGCAAAACCAAGTTATGTGTGACACCGGACCAACTTAACTTTGAATCAGGCCCCACAAACGAACAGCGGAGAACGTGTTTTGGGCCGAATCGATGAAACGCCAAGCGGAAGGTCCGGACTACTCAACCGATCTGTACAAGTAAGTTTCTTTTGAATCGTTCCAAATTTCTTAATTTTTAGGTGAGTATGTGAGTTGCAATGCACATGAAAAGCAAATATTTAGCAAAAAACATTACTTTTAAGGTTTTAAAGCTACTATTTCCCAGATTTGGACCCAAAAATTGTCAAATACAAACGAAATGTACACTTTTTAAGCTTTATATGACCTGATTAAATGATTACGAGAAACTATTGAAGCAACGACTCATTTTTTCGCAATTTGATACCAAATTCATGAAGCGATGTCGAAAGTAGGTCAAAACAGTAGGACATGCGACTTTCTTAAATGACGTCACAACATACATGATGATGTCGTATTGAAATTTAAGTATGAATCTCGTTTGAATCATGGTCCGCGCTGTATGCGCATGCGCAACAATTTGAAAATAATTCTAACCCCATCAGTGAAACAAGAGGGCCATTGGCCCTGAAGCGCTCACCTGAGATAATAGATTTCTTTATATATGTGTATAAATTGTTAAAAAGGACTAATAAAATGTAGTAGAGCCAGGGTCATGGGCCCTGGTAGTTAGGTAGAGGGTGTGATGGTGAATAAGTATTCCAAGTTTGGGTTGAATCCCTTTGATAGTATGGAAGTCATTGATGTTTGAAAAAAACTTAAACCTTTGTTGCAACGCCAACACCAACGCCAATGCCAACGCCAATGCCGACACCAGGGTGACAGTATAAGCTCTCATTTTCTTCGAAAAGTCGAGCTAAAAATGTCACTTACCTTGCTTTTGTCATGTCCATGAGGGCCTGCAAACTTGACGGCATTAAAGAGACCATTTCAAACAGGCCCAATGCCCGTTTGATGTACATGTATCTGTACCTTTGAAACTGCTTTTGCCCTGAATTTTTTTAGGTTGAATATTCTTATAAAGCTAGTATGCTATTGAATATTCATGTGTTTATGTTCTTTCAAATACTATGCTATTAAAGCTAGTATGCTATTGTATATTCTTTTTTTATATTCTTTCAAATACTATGTTATCAAAATTAGTATGCTATTGTACATTCATGTTTTTATTCTTTAAAATACTATATCAACCTAGATCTAGTATGCTATTGTACATTCATGTTTTTATATTCTCTTTCAAATACTATAATAGGCAAACAACCTGTGAGTGACCAATGATCAGCAAGTCTAAATTGATGAAGGAAGGTGATTTTCAAAATATGTGACTCAACCCTTCATGTTGTAATAAATCGACCTCAATACCTGGATACAGCTACTTAACTGTCACAGCATCGTAAACAGCACGCAATATGTGTCATAACTTGCATTTATTCAGCGGAGAATTGGCAACCCTCCATTTTCAAATTTATTGGAATATACTGTAACCTTTCGTCACGGCTCAAGATACGTTTTACTTTCTAATATGGACAAACAATTATGATGTTCTTAATTTCCATGCAAATATAACTTCAAAATCTCCCAAATTATGTGACAGTTGAAAGACACTTATGTCAATTCTAGATGATGTCAATGAAATAATTAATTAAGGTGTCTAAAAGTGGTTCCATAACAAGAGAACTGTCCCATGAACAGAATCAACTCTTACTACTATGGCATGTTATAATAGACAATTTAAGAAAATAACAAGCGAATAGGAAAGATTGGGAGTCCTCTCAAAAGCAGCACATAAATTCTTATTTTTGACATGGATTAGTTAATTGGGGTTTTACGCTGTTTTCAACTGGTCATATAGTGAAGGCTTTTGACATGGAGGTGAATGGGAAGTGAGGTTTTTTTTTTCCATACTGAGCAAGTGTAAAAAATTATGTAATTTCTGATCCACAGAGTTTCATCATATTTTGATAATTGATATAATCTAAAATGACTTGTGTAATCAAGAATGAAAAATAAATGTTCCCAGTATATGAAAAGGGGAATGTCTCAAAAGTGCTTCTTCCATTGAAGGAGAAGCTTTTTAACCCAAGTTTACATGTAGCGATTAGTAGTGATAGGAAGTATTGACTAATCAACAATCAAAATCATGATAAAAGTATGTTGCTTGTTTGATTAAAAAACAATTTGATTTCAAAATAATTTTAGGTTGTCTCAAAAGTGGTTTATCTTTTTATGGAAAGGACATTTATATGGTATTGAATAATTTGTATTTATATCACATTGATATAATGTCTGGAACTGCATTGGAACTATCACCTTTTCTAGCATCTGTATTAAAAGAAGAAACTAGTTATGGAAATAGATTACTTTATGGTCTGACCAGTATGCTTCAGTTGCACCTGCTTCTCCAATAATATTTGAAAGTACAAGATCTAATGTGGAACCATTGTCTGTTGTTGGTGCCCTACTCTTTAATTCACATCTGAAATCTTTGCATATTTTCTGCACTGTTCTGCTGTGTTTGTTAAAAATATCAAGATTGAAGTCACCCATTAGAACCAATGGTTTATTTGTATCTATATTTGGAGCAAGCTCATTACACATCGTTTGTGTGAATTGGTTCACAGGCATTTTGGGCGATTTATACAGCACTACAAACTGAATCTCATTATCCAAAAGTTGCAATGTCAACTTCTGATATTCAAACATTTTAGAGGTGAATGAAGTTTTGGATACAATTTTGCAACAATCTTTAACATAGACAGCCAAGCCATGAGAAGGACGAGTGGATCTGTCACTGATAGACTGATCATTTCTTATCAATGTGTATCCCTCAATGATGTAGTTTGTATCTAGGTCAAACTTTGTCAGTCGAGTTTCAGATAATCCAAAAACATGGGAAGACAAAAGACCTCTGTCATGCTTGATGTCCTCTATGTGAAGATGAAGTGATCTACAGTTATTGAAGGCTAACTTCATGTGAACAGCAGAGTCAATGGTATCTAAGGGAGTAAAGCTTAACTTCAACTTGGCATTGTCTTGTAACCTCTGCATTTCTCTGTTTACTTGATCATCAACTTTGAGAGCATCTGCATTCAAATTTAGGATCTGAAGACTTTTCATTGACTTTACTCTGCTCAGAGCAACATAATGGAGATGAGGAACTTTTCTTATTTTCTTCTGAGAAAGATCTATGACAACTTCATCTAGAGTACTTCCCTGAGCTCTGTGAACAGAACGTCCCGCTGATGGTTGCAAGGGAAACTGTATTCTCTGGAATGTTTTCTTATTGTACAAAAATGTTCTTTCAATGTCAAATATGGGTGTCCAATTTGCATTTATTTTTGAGTGATAAAATTGTCTATTTCTGAATTTCTCCCTAGTCTCAAAGCCTGCCTTTTTATCATGGAATTGAACCCATATAATACTTGGACGATCTGTTTCTGTTTGCTTATACTCTATGTGCTTGACAACACATGAAGCTCCATTAGCAAGTCCATCCTCTGTATTAATGTTTACTGTAAGGTCATAGATCATGTTCACTACAACAGTCAATGAACAATGAAGATTTGCAGTTCTGTTCGGATCAGTAGGTAGTTTTTTGACAGCTTCACTCTGTTTCTCCTTTGACAATTTTGGGGAAATAACTGTGTCATGACACGGAATGGTAGTTTTCTCTGTTTCCATGTCATTTATGATTGAATCATTGAATGAATGCATGAAAAAATTTTCTGCAAACAAATGAGGGGCATGACTCTTGTAGTCTTTTGAACTTTTATCAATGTTGCATTTTTGTAACTTAGCCCTATCTTCGTGTGTTAAGGCATCAATTCTGAGTCTATTCAACAAATGAGCGAATTCAAGGTCATCTTTTTGTCTCATTATTTGGATCAATTCATATAGCTTGAAATGATCTGTCCATAGATTGTAAGCTAATGCTGAGGCATCTTTTTTCAAGTCATTAAATATCCAGTCACCATTCACAGGTTTCAACTGATATAGGTCACCAACTGCAATGACACTCACTCCACCAAATGTAAGTCTTGTTCCTTTAAGTTCCTGCAATCTTTGATCAATGAAACTTAGCATTGAGTTTGATACCATGGAAATCTCATCTATGATAACAACAGCCAAATTCCTGAATTTTGATCTAAATGAATTCAGGTTATCACATGTCAATGTCTGGTTTGATTGTTTGAACTTCTGTTTAAAGGCTGATGAGATGGTTGATCCACCAATATTAAATGCTGCTTTACCAGTGTATGCACAAAGAAGAATTCTGATGTCATCTGCATTTTCTCCTTCTTTAAGGTTCATAAATCTGTACAGAGTTTGATACAGTGCTCTTACAACAACACTTTTTCCTACACCTGCACCTCCTGAGAGAAAAGTATACAACGGGGATTCTTTTGTTTTGATCCAATGGACAACATGGTCATGAAAATGTCTTTGTTCAGCATTCAAGTTTCTTAATAATGTCCTATACTCTTGATCTGATAAAATATTTTCATTTATATTGATTTGTGATGCAGAACTTGAACATCCAATTTCTATCCCTATGTCATAATTTCTGTGCTCTGAAATTCTGTCAGGATTGAAATATATGAAAGCCTCAGATTCTTCTATACTTTGTTCAGCTGTTTCAGCCTCAGTTTGCTGAACTCCTGGTACAATGTCATCATAAATTTCAAGATCTGCCTCAGCCATGTTTCTTGCAATTTCCAATTCTTCAACATGATGTTCGTACTCAGAACACTTTAAATCAATAGTATGTTTCCTCAATTCATAAGAGTCTTTGTATGTATCAGAATTACCCAACAAATCAGTCATTTCATTTCTCCAAGGGTAAAATAGTAGCAACTTTTCTCTAAAATGGTTTTCTTCATTGGATTTACGGTTGAATCTTACATAACGTATTACTTTGGATTCAGAACGGCGTTTTATCTTAATTCCACTTTTCAATTGTAAAATTGTGGTACTTTCTGGGAAATTTTCTTCAGTTTCATCTGTATCATCATTGATGTCAATTTCATTTTCCTGATCAATTTTTTCAGGATACACAATATCCAATTGTGAAACATAATCTGCAAGACAGTATTTTTCCAACATTTTTGGACGTTGAGAATACCTTTTTATCACATTACTTGCCACAATGTCTGTGGACTCTGCTGGTAATTCATCAAGAGCAGACTTTGACTTCAATAATTGCACTCTTTCCTCAGGTGAAGATGTGTTGATAAAGACAACATCTCTAGTGCCTTTTGTTAATGGCATTTGTAATACTAAGTACACTGCTTCTTGCGCACTTACTTCAACACTGTTTGAAAATACATTTCCAATATGTCTCACTTGCCTTTTGATATCTAAATTTCCTTGCCTTGCTTCTTTTGCAGCAGCATACAACAGGTTACTCATTCCTCTCTGTGACTTGCTGATGTAGGAGACAATGTACATAGCACATGCATATGGGTCTAGAACAAATTGAATGTCAATGTTGGCCTTCCAAGCCTTCAGCACAGATTTGTTGTACAAATTAACTCGAATTTCATTAGGCTTTCGTTTCAGAAATACTTTTGATGAAGAAAGTGAACTTCTGATGCATTTGATATAATCTTCTTCATCCATTTGTATAACATCTTTCAGAAATAGGTCAAAAGGAATATCATATCCTTCTTTTTCAGCATTCAATTTCTTCTGTATTTGTTGATACATCTTGTCATACTTTTCTTTGTCATTGTCAAGAGGTTCTAGTACCATTGTATTTCGAAGAGGTGGTAAAGGGTATCCAAACCGACATAATCTGTCCTCCTTCTTCCGACATGTTCTCGAATGTTTATGAATTTGCAAATCCACAAGATTACCAACATCCTCATCATCAATTGTACATTGCAGAAACTTGTCAACAAAACTTGTTATTTCTTCATTTGAGTTGACATTGTACTTTGGAGCGTTTTCCACCCAAACAATCATGTGTATGTGAGGTGAACCTCTCTGCTGAAATTCAACTCGATAAAAGCTATCTGTGACTTTGCCAAGTGGTGTGTGGGTACTTTTAAGGACAATGTTTATGAACTCCTGTACTCTATTATCAAAATATCTAGAGCAAGTGACTGGATCAGATTGGACAAGTTTTATTTTCTGTTCCCATGACAGCTCATTAATTTCTTCTGGACTGTAGTTTACGTTTTTATTCAGGGAAGCTAAAATGCTTAAAAGATCTGTCCATCTTGTGTCAGCAGAAGACAAAGATAAAAAACCATGTTGGTAGACCTAACTGTCTTATCATTGCAAATACATCCTTTTTCTTCGTTTCTAAATACGCTGGAGAGTTTCT
Organism: Fragum sueziense; assembly: GCA_963680895.1. Classification (NCBI taxonomy): domain Eukaryota; kingdom Metazoa; phylum Mollusca; class Bivalvia; order Cardiida; family Cardiidae; genus Fragum; species Fragum sueziense. Next base: position 5,735,646 of record OY804594.1, on the reverse strand, counting down.
CAACTGTTTGAATAAGTAGTATCCTTCATCTTTTTTCACTATACTATCCATGGAAGCAGAATTTCTGACATCTGCTGCTGTCAATGTGCTTCTCCCAGTTTGGCATCTTCTAACAGCTAAATTCACTTTATCATTCAGTTGTTTCATCTGTATTTTTTTCAATTTAAAGAAAATATTTGGGACACTATTTGCAGAACGTCTGTCTTTGCATCTCAATTCCCATTTTGCAATGTCACTATAATGCACATTTACATGCCTTTCATTGTTTTCCATTCTTTTTTGTCCACAAAAAATTGATGGAAAGCACAGATATTCTGAATCTGTATCTTGGTATAAGCTAAGAGGTTGTTGTCCCTCTCCAGGAGCAAATGTGAAAGTAGTATTTCTATTTTCAGGATTTGCATCTTCTAAAAGTGTATCTATATTACCAACATTTTCTTTATTCACTTCTTCTGCATCACCGTCATACAAATCATCTGAACCAGGATGATCTATTTCTGAAGTTTGTAAATTTTCAACTTTCTCACTGGTTATCAATTCACTTCCTAGATCCTTTTCATTGTCATTAATCATATTTTCATCAGAGATTATGGATTCTTGTGACACAAACTCATGTACATTCTCAACTCTTGTCTCTGACACTTTTTTTACCCAATCTTCATCTATTTGAATATTTGCATTTTGGTACAATTCACTATTTTTCATAAGCCAATGCAAAGCTAAAATCACTCGAAGAGGTCGAACATTCTCAGAAAAAGCACAAGATTTAAATGACAGCTTTTTTTTCAGTTTCACAGCCACAGTAACATTTTCATCAAATGGTCTAGGAAGCGCATTCACGACTGGCTGTATATTGACGGGTACATTTACTACATTTCCTTTTATTGACAGTTGACGACCTCTTGGTAGTTCTCTTATTTGCATGAATGGAATCCTCAATGCGATCAATCTTTCTTCAAGTGGGAAAAGGTCCAACTCTTTAGGTATTGCAGGCCATTTCATCCCATTCATTACAGACAATTTTGGAATTTTTCCATTTAATATGTTAATTTTGCATGTAGTGCATACCCATTCTTTGTCATCAAATGACAACAGATTTGTACAATATTTTGTTTTTTGGCTTTCAGATAAGGACGTTGCCAATGAAACACTGTGTCTGAACCAAGTTTGATGGCAGCAGGTACAAATAAACACAGGCCCTACAGATACATTTCTGTGGAAAATATCAATGCATGATGCAATATCAGAGCCATACTTTCTGCGTTTAACTGATAACCTTTCATGTGTGATAAAGTCTGGATCCTTACGTTTGGTTGACTTATGTTCTCTGGCAGAACTTGCTTCAACACATCTGTTTCTTTTATTTGTTCTCCACACTTGTTTGGCGATTCTCTCCTTCTCTAGCACATATGGATCAGATCTTGCTTTTCTTTTGGAACTTCTTTGAGATTGTAATTCCTTCACTTTAAAATCATGTTTCTCTCTGGAAAGAGATTTCTTTTTCAACTCTCTCTCCCTGATTTCGGCAGATTTTCTCGCTTTTGTCTTGGACTTCACGGTTATTACTCTTTCCTTTACTTTTTGGTCTTCCTTCTGTCTCAAGATAGCTTTTGAATCTCTTTCTTTCTTTTTAAATTCTTCAGATGTCCTGGCGTTTCTCTTGCACTTCAAGGTAATTACCCTTTCCTTTACTTTTTGGACTTCCTTCTGTCTCAAGGTAGCTTTGGAATCTCTTTCTTTCTTTTTAAATTCTTCAGATGTCCTGGCTTTTGTCATGCACTTCAAGGTTTTAACTCTCTCTTTTACTTTTTGGTCTTCTTTCTGTCTCATAGTAGCTTTTAAAGTTCTTTCTTTCTTCTTAAATTCTTCAGATGTCCTGGCTTTTGTCATGCATTTCAAGGTTTTAACTCTCTCTTTTACTTTTTGGTCTTCTTTCTGTCTCAAGGTAGCTCTGGAATCTCTTTCTTTCTTCTTAAATTCTTCAGATGTCCTGGCTTTTGTCATGCATTTCAAGGTTTTAACTCTCTCTTTTACTTTTTGGTCTTCTTTCTGTCTCAAAGAAGCTTTTAAAGTTCTTTCTTTCTCTTTAAATTCTTCAGATGTCCTGGCTTTTCTCATGCATTTCAAGGTTTTAACTCTCTCTTTTACTTTTTGGTCTTCTTTCTGTCTAAAAGAAGCTTTTAAAGTTCTTTCTTTCTCTTTGAATTCTTCAGATTTCCTAGCTTTTGTCATGCACTTCAAGGTTTTCATTCTTTCTTTTACTTTTTGGTGTTCACTCCGTCTTTGTTTCTGTTTATACATTCTGTTATAGACTTTTCTATCAAACGGTTTATTTTGAATATCCTTGGTATGTTGTGTTTTTTTTGATCTTCAAAGTAGTTCTTCATCAAAATCTCTTGTTTATCGTTCTCTGTCAAAATTGCCTGATTGATTTGTTTGAAGCTGGTTTGAAAATCATCACAATCTTTCTCTTTTATAAATAAAGGTAATAACTCAAACTGAGAAGACAAGTCAATCATTATACTATCATACATCCTATACAGAAACAATACCAGATCTTCCAAAATAGTGAAAGAAATCAAAATTGATCTGCCGTCTTCATTGAACAAACCATCTTGTCCATGTGAATGTGAATCAAACATAAAATATCTATTGTTTGTTTTAAATACTGCAGAACATATTGCACCAACCATAAGTAGAATATATGAGGATTTTTGAAATCCGTTTGACAGTGCTTCGTTTAGTTCGGGAAAATCTTCTGTGATACTTTGTTTCGTACATACGCCAGAAATGATATCTCCTTTAACAACACTCATGTCTTTGTTTTGTATTCTTACTTTCCTTGGAATTTCATCGAAACTTAAAAGCTTATTTCTGTATGTACCATTTTCTTTCAAGGATGTAATAATTTTGTTATACAAACAATCTCCATCATAAAGCACTTGGTCAAGATCATCTACGCTATTCAGCTGTGCAAAATCTGCATAAATCAAAGCACACAAGGCATTGGCAGTACACTGACTTCCACGAGACTCTGTATGAAATCTGACATCATCTTGGCTGAATGATCCAAGAATGGAAGTATCAAGTTCATTTTCACTGCAGCTTTCAGCCAATATGTATCCTGTGCATACATTTGTATTTGAATTAGGAGCATTCATAGCAATGAATAAGGGATTATCCTCTTTGGTATTTGAGTCAAGTTTTTCTGATACCTCCTCAGCATATTTTGAAAAGTCATTTTTCTGGTCTGCTGGACAGACTTGTGAATGAATTCATTTTGTGATTTTCTGAAGTATGATAAGTGAGTAATGATTCATTTGCCTGTGCGATGACAGGACTTCGTTGTGCCTGTGCGATAACAGGACTTCGTTGTGCCTGTGCGATAACAGGACTTCGTTGTGCCTGTGCGATAACAGGACTTCGTTGTGCCTGTGCGATAACAGGACTTCGTTGTGCCTGTGCGATAACAGGACTTCGTTGTGCCTGCGCAATGACAGGACTTTGTTGTGCAGCCTGAGTTTGAAGTCTTCTCTCTCTCATACGAGCCCGATTGGTGGCACTGTACTGAGCAGACGATTTCTTTCTTAATTTTGGCATGTTTACCTGAAAAGATAATCACAAAAAGTAAGAATATATTTTACTTTGTCATTCTTCAATACATTAACGCTTTCCCAAACCAAAAGTATTAGACCGGTCTAATTTAAAAACAAGATGTGTTTGTGAAACACGAATGCCCCTGAAATGGCAATTTTGTAAAATGTTAAGTTTTCGTAGAGTATAGGGTTGATAAGGGTCAACGAATGACCTTGACGAAGGTCAAATTGCATGGAACAGATAGATATCATTGAAAGGATGTTACATACCAAATTCGAACTTTCTATATCAAATACTTTTGGAGAAAAGGCTAATGTTAAGTTTTCGGAAAGACAGACGGACAGACAGATTGAGTAAAACAATATGCCCCTGATCTCTTGATACAGGGGCATAAAAATACTGCAGTAATTACAAAGAGGACAATATGTTTAATAAAGCAAAGAAAATACCATTGGAAAAGAAGCGAAAATGTTGCTTATGATCAGCATTTTCTTCTTTTGGTTCAACACTTTCTAAAATAATCATTACTAAGGATGTCAAAAGAAGTTCTTGTTTGGAAAGGGCTAGCCCTTTGCAACCTAATGATTGTGTTTTATGTATTGTATTAAGAAGGCTAAGGGAAATATTGAAGCAAAACAAAACAAGAGCCGTCACAGATGGATTATGCTCCCCGAATAAGTGTTTGTCACAAAATAAAAACTATCATTCTTTAAGCCCCCTTTTCCCACGAAAGCCTTTTTGTACACACATTACTTATAGAATATGATCTAGAACATCCTATTTATTACATAAGTACAAAATTTCATTAAATTCTGCCCATTAGATGAAGAGAAATTAGAGAAAAACTGATTTTTACACTAAGGCCCCTTTTTCCATGACGCAGCCTCAAATTAAGAAACGGAGAAAAAGGTCCCAGGGAGTTCACATGTGAAGTTTCATTGAATTTGGTAAAAGGGTTGCTGAGATCTGGCTGTGGACGGACGGACACACGGACGGACGGACGGACAGCGTGGCGACTATATGCTCCCCCGAAATTTTTCGGGGAGCACAGAAATACAGAAATGCAATGTGTTTTCATTTCATCTCCATATTCTCATTTTGTCTCCATATTAATTTTGATAAAACACATGTTGGTATTGATTTCAAATTTATTCTTAACCATTTTGTCATCTGAAACAACTTGTTACTGTATTTTGCTGTATTTTGCTGTTTAGAAATGGGTTTATATAGTTTTCCATCTCGGACAATCATCAGAATATGCATACATTTAACACCTGGCCAAAGCATAATAGTAGATCATAATAATAAAATGAAGTCAAATATGTGAACCAAAGACTCCATGCTAAGGATGCTTTAAGATTTTTCAAGATGTTTATAAGTTTTCATGAACAAAAAATATTGACATTAAGAAAGTTATAAAAAGCCTAAACATAATAATATTGTAATCATATGATGGTGTTTAGTACCATTATTTTTTTCACTCATATTACACTGCTATAGCACCTAGTTATGAATTCCTGGAATGATGCTTACAAGTACTTCCATAACATCCTTTCCAATAGTCTTTATTCTAATTTGACTTCTAAGGTAAGAGTCAATGCACCTATTTGTCAGAAAAAATATAAGATGCTGGTGAAATACATGTATCGAAACGAAAGAAATATATGTTTGTTAAACTTCATAGCTTCTACATTACTTAATTATATTATTAAATTAAGTTTTTGGACAGACAGATGATGACAGTATAACAATATGCTGCATAACTAACTAAGAAAATAGTTCATATCAATCCAATTAAAATCTGGTGTTAACATACAGTAATATCTGACAGGCACCAGTAAAATTCAATCTTTAATGACCTTTTCTTCTGCCCAATCAAGTAAACGTTTCAAGATTCTGAAAGATTAAAACTGTAAACAAGGTCACAAAGCCAGCACATTTCAGTGAAGAACCTAGTGTTTACACATAATTGTCATGAAAAACTGTATATAATAAAAGATTTGATTGGTTAGAGTAAAAAATGATTTTTGGTTTTCCCAGGATCACAGAAGATGACACCTAACTTGTATTGTGACGGCCAGATTTTGCTGCAAGTTAACAACAGATTTCAATCAGATTGTAGTTCATATTTATACAAAAGATTATGTTCTTTATACTTACAGCTTTAAATCAGGTCCAAGAGTCTGTACTGACTTCACTAACACTAGTATTTTTCACTGCACATTAATTAATAAATAACAGTATTTAAAATCACTAGCAACAATCTTCTCAATACTTGAGTCAAGATGCTTTTCAGCAATACTAATAATCCAAATATCCAAATATGAAAACAGATTTAGTCAGCATATAACTAAGAGTCACTGTCTCTTGTTTATTCAATCCCAAAACAGTCACTGTTTCAGGCACTGTTGTTATTAACAACCAAATATCACAAGTTTCTTAACAAAACTTTACACTACTATCTCTCTCACTGTTTCTACATTGTTTGAATCACAGAGGAATAAATCAAATAATAACATCTGATAACAAGTTCAATGTTCATGAAGGAACCATACGTGTACAGTTTTTACTTCTTTTTCTTTTCTTTCATCTAGAAAATAAGAAAAAATCTCTTTGTATGGAGAAAATACAAAATTAACCCATTACCAGAAGACAAATTTCAGACTTGTCCAATTTCAAAGATGTTGCAGACCACAATTTAAAGTGAATGAAATTTTTAATTTTTTGGTCTTTCTGGGTAGAAAACATTGTGGGAAATAGAAAAATTGCTTGTCACAATTTCTTCATTTTCCATAATGTCTACTGATGCCCTTTTGTTGTTGGGCATCAAAAGGCACTACTGTGTGGTAATGGGTTAATAAGAAATGACAGGTCATGAAAAATATCTCCAATTTCAATCATTTCTTATTACTATTCATTAATTTGTTGTTTTTTTTTTTCATTTTTTAAAACAGTTTTGTTTTCCTGGTATATATTCAAACCAGTACTCGCATACTGAATCAAAATTACTTATAACCTTTTCTTAAACAAAACAATTGACATGAAAAATACCATTGGCTTTATTAATTTTAATTCAAACTACAATATTTTTCAAAGTTGATGATGTTATAAAATAATTTCAAAGTGATAAATTTGAAAATAAATAATAGATCTAAAAGTTTTCTAAGAACATAAACGCTTTTGATAAACAGATTGGAAAATAGAAATTAACAGTAAAAGCAAGAAGAAATCATAATCAGCAAGGTGGTTCTTTTCCATAGAAAGAGGCCCGTTTACAACAATGGTGAATACAATGTTAAATATTTCACACAAATTATCAGGAGAATTTCAGTACACAATGAAATAAGGAAATAGAAATTATTTTGAAAATTCTAAATAACCTTTTAAAATGAAAGAGCTGATTAAATACATTTTTAATTTGAAGAATGACTAATCTTAATTCACCATTGGCACTTACCCGGTACAGTTGACATCTGCAATAACCTCAATACTACATGATGTGTGCATTTTTAACCCAAAAATTAAATGATACATATTACGAATTTCAACACCAAATGTAGTTATTACAGGAAACTCAGGGGGTACTTTTAAAATTTGCATGTGTTTATCATGATGCCATCTTAAGTTCTTGTCTGGCATCTATGATTAATTTCTGAACATCATCTTTTTACAGAAAATACTGTAGTGGTTCAGATATGTCAATGGCTTCTTTTCTTTACATGTTATCCTGAAAAATAAAAAGAAATAGGTCATGAATACTGACAAGCTTGCAAAATCATTGTATTAAAGTTTGGTAAATTCCCAGGACCAGTTTCATCAAAACATATAGGACCCTTTTTTTGTCTAACAAATGTCTAATCAAACATTAAGGAGAAAATTGAGATGTTGCATTTCTAAGGTCTTTAGAAATAGAGAAAAAATGATTTATATTTCTTATAGACATTGGGAAGACAGAAATCTCCATAAATGCTTTGATGGGAACTACCCCCTGGTGTGTAATAAATTGTTTTCAAAAACTAGATCCCATTTTAAACGTGTCATGGAATTGATGAAAAAATCATTCTGACCCTATTTCAGGTTGATTGGGCAAAATCTATGGCTCCTAGAGTGCACACAAGGTTTTTCTAAGATTTGATACCGTGACCTAGCTTATGACCCAAGATAACCCAATTTCAAACTTGTCCGAGATTTTATCAAGACAATCATTCTGAGCAAATTTCAGGTTGATTGGACAAAAAATGTGACCTCTAGGGTGCACACAAGGTTTAACTAAGATTTGACCTTGTGACCTAGTTTATGACCCAAGATGACCTACTTTTTAACTTGTCTGAGAATTGATCAAGACAATCATTCTGATCAATTTTCAGGTTGATTGGGCAAAAGATGTGGCCTCTAGAGTGCACACAAGGTTTTTCTAAAATTTGACCCTGTGACCTAGTTTTTTACCCAAGATGACCCAATTTCTAACTTGTCCAAGATTTCATCAAGACAATCATTTTGAGCAAAGTTCAGATTTATTGGGCAAAAAATGTGGCCTCTAGAGTGCACATAAGCCAAAGGTTGACGTATGACACCTGACGGACAACTGGCGACAGACGACGGACACAGCGGTATCACAATACCTCACCATGAGCACTATCGTGCTCAGGTGAGCTAAAAATGTGGCCTCTAGAGAGCACACAAGGTTTTACAAATATTTGACCACATGACCTAGTTTATGGCCCCAGATGACCCATTTCAAACTTGTTCGAGAATTGATCAAGACAATCATTCTTATCAAATTTTAGGTTGATTGGGCAAAAAATGTGGCCTCTAGAAAGCACACAAGGTTTTTCTAAGATTTGACCCCATGACCTAGTTTTTGACCCCAGATGACCCAATTTCGAACTTGTCCGAGATTTCATCAAGACAATCATTCTGTGCAAATTTCAGGTTGATTGGGCAAAAAATGTGGCCTCTAGAGTTCACACAAGGTTTTTCTAACATTTGACTCTGTGACCTAGTTTTTGACCCCAGATGACCCAATTTCGAACTAGTCTGAGATTTCATCAAGACAATCATTCTGATCAATTCTGAGGTTGATTGGGCAAAAAATGTGGCCTCTAGAGCGCACACAAGGTTTTTTAAAAATTTGACCCCGTGACCTAGTTTTTGACCCAAGATGACCCAATTTCAAGCTTGTCCGAGATTTCATCAAGACAATCATTCTGAGCAAATTTCAGGTTGATTGGGCAAAAAATGTGGCCTCTAGAGTGCACACAAGGTTTTTCTAACATTTGACTCTGTGACCTAGTTTTTGACCCCAGATGACCCAATTTAAAACTTGTCCGAGCTTTCATCAAGACAATCATTCTGAAAAAAATTCAGGTTGATTGGGCAAAAAATGTGGCCTTTACAGTGTACACAAGGTTTTTCTAAGATTTGACCCTGTGACCTAGTTTTTGACCCCAGATGACCCAATTTCTAACATGTCCAAGATTTCACCAAAACAATCATTCTGAGAAAATTTCAGGTTGATTGGGCAAAAAATGTGGCATTTAGAGTGCACACAAGGTTTTTCTAAGATTTGACCCCGTGACCTTGTTTTTGACCCTAGATGACCCAATTTCAAACTTGTATGAGATTTCATCAAGGCAATCATTCTGATAAATTTTCAGGTTGATTGGGCAAAAAAAGTGGCCTCTAGAGTGCACACAAGGTTTTTCTAAGATTTGACGCCCTGACCTAGTTTTTGACCCCAGATGACCCAATTTCAAACTTGTCCGAGATTTTATCAAGAAAATCATTCTGAGCAAATTTCAGGTTGATTGGGCAAAAAATGTGGCCTCTAGAGTGCACACAGGGTTTTTCTAAGATTTGACCCCGTGACCTAGTTTTTGACCCCAGATGACCCAATTTCGAACTTGTCCGAGATTTCATCAAGACAATCATTCTGAGCAAATTTCAGGTTGATTGGGCAAAAAATGTGGCATCTAGAGTGCACACAAGCCAAAGGTTGACGCACGACGCACGACGCACAACGCACGACGCACAACGCACGACGCACGACTGACGACGGACGACGGACACAGCGGTATCACAATACCTCACCATGAGCACTATCGTGCTCAGGTGAGCTAAAAATTCATTTTTTGCAATTAGACCATCTGTTACCGTCGCCCTTTAAACCTTTCCAAATGATGTTTTTCTCCAAATATTTACCACCTTTTCAGTAATTTAATCAAATTTCAAGCTCAGGACAGCCCACAGAGTAGCCTTAATCTGCAAATGCTCCATTGGAAAGAGACTTTACATTTGTAGCTTTCTTGCAGGCACCCTGTCTGTGCAAAACCAAGTTATGTGTGACACCGGACCAACTTAAAGGCTACCAAGCTTGGCAGTTTATTGCACCGTATATTGGAAGAAAATCATTAAATTAACGTGTTTTATAGATGATCCGCCAAACTCGGTTGTTTTAAAAGTTTTATTTGCTTTTCTCTACATCGTTGAAAAACTGATTTTAGAGAAAATAAAGATCGGCAATTTCCGTAAAATTGCCACGGATTGACGTCATCAATGGCTTGACTCCGCCCCCAATCTAGAGCATGAGGTGTCTGACAAAGATAATGTGTTCGACTTTTCTGTCATATAGCGAAGTCTCAGTTTTTATCCATTTCTCGATCGTAAGAGTAATACAGACAAACTGAAACCGTTCTTTGGCACATTTATTAATTCACTAACGACCTATTCTTTGACTGTTTTAACATTTTTTTCTAACATTTACTGAGGACGAATTCCGTGTTTTGAGTATCGATTGGGGAAGTGGCTTTATGACAGAAAAGTCGGACATTTAACTTTTTCAGAAATTTCAGACTTTCCGGGAAATGACCCATAGGCCGGTGCGATTTGGCTGCTTCTTCTTCTGGAAGACCACGTCATAGAAGACGTTTGGTCACGTGATAGAAGACGCTTAGAAGTCGGTAGACTAAAAATAAATCGAACATGTCTTGAAAATGGAAGTGGCTTTTCTATCCAAAAGCTCTTCAAAAAGGAGGAAATTAGAATGGCCAGCTCCAATTCAGTAGACTGGGTACCCTTCCTGTTGTACTGATAAAGGCACTTCTTTTTCAAAAACACAAGATTTGTTCTCGTTTTGATCCCAAAATTAATACAAACTAGCTGTAAACAAGCTATTTTCAGTATTTGAGAAAATCTGTACTTTGTAACTAAAGACGCTCTCATGTTGCCGACCACGTGACCTCTTCCGTCTTTCGTCTTCTGCTCAAAAATAGAAGAGCTAGAAGAGCTTCCAGAAATAGAAGAGGACCGTTCGATTTAGTCGGAAGTGCTTGTCACGTGACTCTTCTGCTTTCAGAAGAGATAAAACGAACAGAATTTAAGGTCTTCTTCTTCCGGAAGACCATTTTTGGCCTAAATCGCACGCGGCTCAATGACTGCCCGTTTTTCCCGCCATGACGTCATTCAGTGGCCAGTATGACGTCATAATTTCAAGTCGGAAGTTTAGCGTATTTTCATCGGCAAAGATCGGAAAAGACCAAAATATCCAATTTAAAAGACGAAATAAAAACACTTCTAATGTTGGAAAATTGTAGAAACTTCGATATTTGGTTAATAGTAAGGTGTTCTTTCGTCACAAGACTTTAATTTTGCCAATCATCGGACACTTTAACTTTGAATCGGGCCCCATAAACGAACAGCGGAGAACGTGTTTTGGGCCGAACCGATGAAACGCCAAGCGGAAGGTCCGGACTACTCAACCGATCTGTACAAGTAAGTTTCTTTTGAATCGTTCCAAATTTCTTAATTTTTAGGTGAGTATGTGAGTTGCAATGCATATGAAAAGCAAATATTTAGCAAAAAACATTACTTTTAAGGTTTTAAACCTTTCCAAATGATGTTTTTCTCCAAATATTTACCACCTTTTCAGTAATTTAATCAAATTTCAAGCTCAGGACAGCCCACAGAGTAGCCTTAATCTGCAAATGCTCCATTGGAAAGAGACTTTACATTTGTAGCTTTCTTGCAGGCACCCTGTCTGTGCAAAACCAAGTTATGTGTGACACCGGACCAACTTAACTTTGAATCGGGCCCCACAAACGAACAGCGGAGAACGTGTTTTGGGCCGAACCGATGAAACGCCAAGCGGAAGGTCCGGACTACTCACCCGATCTGTACGAGTCAGTTTCTTTTGAATCGTTCCAAATTTCTTAATTTTTAGGTGAGTATGTGAGTTGCAATGCACATGAAAAGCAAATATTTAGCAAAAAACATTACTTTTAAGGTTTTAAACCTTTCCAAATGATGTTTTTCTCCAAATATTTACCACTTTTTCAGTGTAAATTACAACCTGAAGAGTCCTAAATTGGTACAAGATGAATGAATCTGCTACCAGAATGTGATCCTGCATCTGCAACAGACATTACTTTTTATTTGATGTCAATCCATTCAGGCATAAGGAAATAACTGGCATTGTTATACAGGTTATAAGTGAATGAAAAACCCTGCTTTAAAACCTGGATTTTTGCCATACCACATTCTCTGTTTAAATGGCCATGAATCATTGGAAACAGACTTTAACTCTTTGATTTTTGTGTTATTTTACTCCTAGATAACCCAAAAACTAGGAAAAATTGAAAAAATAAGTTTATGTGGGAAATCTGGTTTCATTTAGGAGTGACCCTAGTCTACTGTTTGCTTCCGGGTCGTTATACATAAGAAAATAGTCCTAGAAATTTTTGTCTCTGCATGCAGAGGGCTGTTTGGAGTGTTAAACAATAGTTTACGTACTGTTTTCTTTGATAATTTAGTATTTTTGCATCTGCTCTTTGGTTTTATAGCATATTTTTTGCATTATTTGCAGGACTACTTTCTGCGGATACTTCCCAAAAATGTACATGTAGTTTGGCGGAAAACAGCCATTCTAAAGTGAAAGTAAATAGTGGTCATGTTCTTTGTTGGATATTTTCAGATTTTCCTTCTCAACTTATATTGAAACCACCATTAAAAGAGAGTATAGAGGCAGTAGATGAAGCAGCCTAAGTCACGAGTGTCCGCGAATGTTGTGGAAGGTGCTGTGACAGCGGTAAGTTGACCATTTTAACATAGGCTAAAGAAGGGAAAAGTTACGCCGGTGTCACCCCGTCTGGAACAGCTTTCAATTTGGACAAGTTTTAAATTGTGGGAAAGGGTAAAATGTCTTATAGTCATAGAAACATGCGCAAAAAAATTAGACCATAGGCAACAATGGCGGAGAAACTTTCACCAATTTACACTACATGCTGATTGTAAATCTTGAATTAACAGCTAGTGTACTTGTATTTGAAACTGACATTTTGCTATGAAGCTATAATGCGTACAGCCTTTCCCAAATTAAATATTGATTTAATGTCCCTGATACAAATGCTTGTGTGAAAAACACTGAATCTACAATGCCTTTTTGAAAATATTTAGACAATCATATTTATCTGCATTTCTTTCTGTTGTCTAAATATTTTCTTTGCTTTATTCTACACAAATGCATTTTTAATCAACATCCGTGTTGTTATCTGCAGTAGTTTGCAAATTGGAACATATTCCTAACTTTTTCTTTTGTTTAACCCTTTCACAAATGGCAAAAATTTATTCGAAAGCTGCTGCAGATGACAAAATGGATCTTAAAAAAGATAAGATTTGTGTACAATATAGCACAGAAAATATTGAGACAAAAGATGAAAATGCTGATTATCAGCATTTTCTTCTTATGTCTCAATCTTTTCGAAAGCCATTTGTACCACCAGTGTTCTGCCAAGGATTTTGATATGATGAGACAAATGTCTCACTGACCCTAAAAAGTTTGAGACATTTCTGAAAATAAGGGGACATTCATAAAATTACCATCAATGGAATAGAAAAAAAAGATATATAGAATGAATTACCTAGAATTTTCTAAAGCTAGTTTATGAGCAAGACAATGGTAGTTGATGAGCATCGGATTGTCCCTGAGCATATACCCTGTTATACCTTTACCAGAGCTGGTCATTACTGTGGCTCTCTAAATCCATTACAATGGATGTGTTAATCTTCGTCTTTTCATGTCATAAAACGTTTTTCCTTATCATATTCTAGCCAAGAATACTCCCGAGTCCCGTAACCATTTCTCTTGAAAATGTCGGATGGGGCAGTTTTCCGTGTTTCGGTAGCTCTAACGGGGGAGCCGTATCGGTAGATGTAGAGGGTTCAGGCTCAGATACAGCGTGATCGGCGATGGAGGAATCAGTCCTTCATTTTCCGAATTGTTCGGGGCTTTTTAGCCGAAGTTTCTGACATTTTGTTGACACAAATGCGGTCGACAGAAAGAGGAACGAATGACTAGATTTTTCTCGATAATCGATTGGCCAGATTTGACGCACCTGATGGTCCGGCAACCAATCAGATTCGAATAAAATATAACGGTATCGCCGTGAAAATCACTTTCAATCATAAAATTCACTTGATTGCCCCCCGTAATTTACGATTTTTTACTGTGCGACAGAAATCGCTATGGACATAATTTTTTGGCGTCATTTTCATTTTTTTTTGCGAGAAAATCGCAAATACGCGGCCTTGGCAGAACACTGACCACGGACGTCAAAACCAGGTCTTGTATGGGAAAGGGTTAAGAAATTAACAGCAGCTATGATATTAGGGTACTTACTTTAGGGGGCTCCAAGAATTCTTCGTCGGGTGATCCTCTGTTTTCTTTATAACAATACATCCATACAAACACCCAGATAAAACCTATACCACCAAATGTATAAAACATCCACTGCCAACTTAAATGGGGACATATCTGAAATTAAATAAACATATAATCAAAATTAAAATATGTCATAGGTAAAATTTCAAAGAGATGCTAAAAATCAACCAATAAATCAAGTTTGAGTTTATTGGGGTTTTACGCCGTTTTCAACTACCAGGGTCATATCGCGGCGGCTGGAGCACCTACCCATGGATTCCTGTTGTTTCTCAAACCAGTACTACCACAACACCCTTACCGAGCCTCCAGCTGCTCGCCCACTTAGGTTAACGATTTCAAACCCATTGGTGGGTGACAATTTTGTCAGAAAGGGTATTAGCCGCGGCCGGGTATCGAACCCGGGACCTCTCGAACGAGGGTCAGATGCGCTACCAACTGCGCTAAGGCCGCGGCCCCCCAATAAATCAAACCAAATGACATGTTCCTGCTGTTATCACAGCTTTTGCAGGCAATATAGCTTAAGATCAGCCTACAAAGATGTGCAGTCTGATCTTAGCCTACACTTCTGATTTCTGCTCAATAATGGGACAAATTGATTGAGATGTTATGAAAATTGGCAATTTTCATGAAACTGAATTAAATTCAGCAGATTGCCGTTGTTTCTCTTACCAGTGCGAAAACAACATCCATGCTGCTAGCCCCAAGTTTAACGATGATAAATTAACAATTGGCGAGAGACAATTTTGTCATCTATAAAGGATGCTTGCCGCAGCTGGGGATCGAACCCGGGACCTTACTAGTGAGAGACTGATGCCCTACCAACTGTGCTACGGCTGCTGCCAAATATCATATCATTAACTAGTAGACACATTATGACATATTAACCCATTCCCAAACAAGACCTGGTTTTGAAGTCCCTGATAGAAAAGGCTTGGGGGAACATTAAGACAAAAGAAGAAACTGCTGATAACCAGCATCTTCTCCTTCTGTCTCAATATTCTGTGCTATATTAAGCACAAATTCTGTCTTAACCCATTACCACACAATGACTCTTTTTGACTCCCTACAAAATGAAGGCCATGGAAAACACTGTGGAAAATGAAGAAATTGCTTGTGACAAGCAATTTCTTCATTTCCCACAATATTTTCCATCCAAAAAGACCTAGAAATTTAATATGCCATTCACATGAAATTGTCGTCTGCAAGATCTTTAAAAAAAAAACCAGAGTAGCGATTTTCCGGAAAAAACTATTTTGGACCCCCCTAAAGTTGTGCCATCTGGTAATGGGTTAAAATAGGTCCATTTGTCGTCTGCAGCAACTTTTGAAATGGAAATTCTAAAAATTTGCTTTTTGGGAAAGGGTTAATACTTACCACAGACGCAATAGTTTGACCAATGGATCCAAATGCTACTAAATAACCAAACGCTCGAGATCTCTCTTCACTTGGAATGCCATGGGAAAATATGTGAAATATTGTAGGTAAACCTGAAAGCAATATATCAATCCTTCATTGATGGTAACACTGAAGTTACATAGAAATAGATAAGAAAGGGTTATGACTTTTCAAAAATACAATATTCTTAATTGTTCATTAACCCTTTCCCAATTAAGACCTGGTTTTGGCGTCCCTGATAGAATAGACTTGGGAAAACATTGAGGCAAAAGAAGAAACTGCTGATAACCAGTAGTTTCTCCTTTTGTCTCAATATTTTCTTGGCTATATTTTACACAAATCATACCTTTTTTCATACACATTTTGACATCTGCAGTAACTTTCAAATGAGATTGACCTTTAATTCCGTCGTTTGGGAAAGGGTTAAACCACACAATTTAAATCAGGATATCATCAACTGAGATATCTGGTAGCTGCAGGTATTATAATTACTGAAAAGTTTAAGAAATTAATTCCTTCATAAGAATTTCAAAATCTTACCTAATCCCTCGCCAAGTCCAAGGAGAACTCGAGACAACACCAGGGCGTAGAGCGTGTGAGCAAAGAGAGGAACGAGGAACGTCGACAGCGACCATAACAAGACGGCAAACATCAACACATTCTTACCACCATACTTCTTGGTAGCGCTAGCTCCTACAACCTGCAGTAGGAAATAAAATTAACCAATTACCAAATGGCAAAATTTTAGGCTAGCCTAAATTCAAAGCTATTACAGACGACAATTTCAAATTGATGAATCTTTTAAAGTAATTGCATTTTGAATTAGAAAATATTGTGGAAAATGAAGAAACACTGGCCTTCATGCTGATGAAGTAGGCCAAAATAAGGTATTGTATCTATGGGTAAGGGTTAATAATTTTCAGAATAGTATGACCCTGTCATGGCCCTGGGTAATCAGCATTTTCTTCTTTTTCTTCAATATTTTCCTAAGCCTTTCTAACAGGGACATAAAAAACCAGGCCCTTTCCAAAACAAGACCTGTTTTACATGTCCTTGAGAGAAAAGGCTTAAAAAAACATTGAGGCAAATGGAGAAACTGCTGATAATCAGCAGTTTCTCCTTTTGCCTCAATATTTTCAGTGCTATATTGTACACCAATTCTATCTTTCTTCATACATATTCTTTCATCTGCTGCTGCTTTCAAATTGGACTACCCTAAAATTTTGTCACATGGGAAAGGGTTAAGAAAGTTTTAGTCGTACCTGACTACTCATATAACCCACAGCGAAGGAAGACAGCACCCATCCCTGACCGTGTAGATCCCATTTAAACTCGTCCGTCATCGGTACAATGGCTATCGGCATGATCACTCGGTCTGCCGCGTTGATAAAGTTGGCCACGGAACAGAGCCATAATGTATGGGATGGCTTGTTCATCATCGCATCAGGGTCCACTCAAGTTATATCACAACCAGTCATTTTGTAATAAAACATCTATCCTGCAAACAAAAAGTATCAAGATAAAGATGTGTATGTGAGTACACAAATGCACAATTCCTAATTCCTTGAAATATATTTAGAGGAAAAGTCTAACTTTGCATCACTGTTAAGAGAATTCTACATTTGTTCCTTTAAATCCAAATCCTATGTTGTGGGTACTCATAGGAATTGTCTCAGTGAAAGGGTTCCAATGAGTAACCACAACAAGGGCATGGGCGGATCTAGAACGGGGGTCGGGGTAATTTCATCTTTTATCTGTACATTCTCTTATTTAAAACCCTGATTCGCAGTGCCTGCTAAAAATGCTCACGAGGGCGTAGCCATTATCAGGAGATAGATAGAAGAAATCATATCAAATAATATCATGTTTTTACTGTGATACCGTATAGTTGGCGAGGACTGGTACACAGCGAGAATTGATCGCCAGCCAGTACCATGGTTCATACAAAATTTTTATGAGAAAATTTAAGGTTTTTTTAAGGGTTTTTCAAGGACTCAACATTGAAATTCAAGGGCTACTAACATTCATTAATCTAAGTGCAAACATGGTTCATGTATCGGTTTGTCCAACTTAAATTCTCGGACCCATGCTTTGTATTTTTTATCTGTTGACCAACTTTTGTTGAACACACACTTTCCCATACTGACTTTATTTCTTCTTAATTTCTTCGCAGACAAGCAATTCATTTATTGTTCATCCTTTCCTATTTGTCTTTTTATAAATAGATTTTCTGATTGCATAAAAACAATTATTTTCCATGTATGTTAAAAGACAGCTGAAAATGATTCACATGTACGTACAAAACAAAAGAGATACAGAATTCAAGGGTTTTTAAGGGCTCAGATTTGCTTTTAAAGGGTTTTATAAGGCTCACATCCATTTTCAAGGGTTTTATAAGGCTAAGGTCAAATTCAAGGGTTTTTCAAGACCTGTGCGAACCATGAGTACAGATTGCACTGAAACATTATCCTAAACATTGTGACCATTTCCTACAAACCTGCAGACTGAGTGAATGTAGGACGTTTTGGCGATGGAAGTTTTGGCGACGGACGTTTAGGCCAGGACGTTTTGGCCACAATATATTTAAAGGTAGCATATTTAAAAGTTGTCCGGAGGGACCGTGAGATTGCCGGTTTAACAAACACAAACCCTCTAGACCGTCAGACATGGAGAGGAAGGCTCCGATCGAGACTGGGCAGCCAGGCCCCACCCTCAGCAGAGGATTAATTGCAGGCCTGGATAATCTAAACAGGATGATGATGATGATGATGATGATAGGACCTTTTGGCCAAATATAAATTAAAATGAAATATTGATAATTGAGACCATTCATTCTTATTTTTTTTTTCTTCATAATGAACTTACATATCAATGTTATTATCAAAATGTCTAAAAGTACAAAGTTCTATGAAATAAATCTTATTGGTTCAATTCCTTTTTTCCTTCGAAATTGTGGTGTCCGTAGTCGAGGGGGTAGAGCGTCCGCCTTGCGACTAAGAGGTTCCGAGTTCAATGCCCGGTAGCGGGGGTTGTTCAAGGCTTCTCATTGGCCCACACATTCTGCGCGAGAACAGGTGGATTTCCAGGAAGCTCAATCAAGAGGGATTAGAATAAGGCTTACGAACTGAGAATGAAAACACCACTTTCTAGCCATATGAAATGCATCAAATCACACACACTTGTAAATACACTTCACATAAGTTGATTCACCAGGCCGGATTTCAAGATTATGCTTCAAGAAGAAAATTATTTGAAATTTTATTTTACAATATTTTCATATGCAAGGGAGGTAATTTTGAACATTTTTGTCAAATATTTCCATAAGTATGCATTAATTCAAAATTCTAACCCATACAAAATGCTTATATTTGTATTTGGAATAGAAGAGTAACACAGATTAGGAATTACTGGCACTTTTCAAATTTCGCCTCTGGCTCTGCATTTCATTCTTAGACTCAGTTCGTAAACCTTGAAGATACTTGACTCCCAATCGATGGAAAATAAATGCGTTCAAAGGAACGTCTGAAGAAATTCTTTTTGGTCAAAAGGCGGTCGTCAAAAGGTCCTACCTTGTAAAATATTGTGGCCAAAACGTCCGTGGTGATACCATGATAATGAAGCAATTAGATGTTTGTGCCAGTAACCATCTATCTGAATGTGTGAGCGTCTGTGTCACAGTGTTTGTGTCACAGTGCGTGTGTGTGTGTGTGTGGGGGGGTATCTGGCTGATCTCATGAACAACTGAAAAGGCCCACTACTAGCTGCGATATCGTAGCCACAAACTTGATGATGGGTATTGGTTTGTGGCTACGAGTCCACCCTATTCCTTCTTGTGGAGCAAGACAAAAGAGTGGAAAACACATTTTCTTGCATAAATTTTTGAATACTAACATAACTAATCAGATATGTATCCCATAAAAAGATATTCCATGGCACAAATTCAATTAAAAAGTATCAACAAGAATTGTTATCAATTATTTCTTCCAACAGAAAATTCAAGTCTCAGTAGAATAATATGGGTGGGTACTACAAAATTGAATTAAACTTTATTTGAAAGTGATTTCAACATAAAACTACGCTGGATTGACAGAAAAATAGTTAACCTAATGTTAATCCGAGTCTTCTCTGATGTAAATACGCTCTTTGATATTTTGATTTTTGCGCTATTTACATCAGAGAGCGTTGCTCTTTGAAAAAATCAAGAAGTTCGCAACAAATTGTTGCGCATTGTTCACCGTCCGATCTTACACGCTATCGTTAAAACCCCTGATGATATCGATAAATGAACCATTTATTGTTATGGCTGCTGAAAAAAATTACGACCAAAAAGTATTTCTAAAAGGTTAATAGGCAATGTTTTGCAACAACCCTCACCTGAGCAGCCTTTGTTTACCTTGACCTTCCATTCAAAACCAAAGGTTATACTCATCCAGCAGGCCGATTTGAAATGAAATTTTTGGTCAGGTATGACAAAAAATGATTTATTGATCTATACCCTACAGTGTTTTACCGAGTGATTCGATATGATACACAAAAACAAAGCTTCAAGTTACTTGTAACGTTACCGAACTTTCCGCTGTTTTCAAAGAGCAACGCTCTCTGATGTAAATAGCGAAAAATCAAAATATCAAAGAGCGTATTTACATCAGAGAAGACTCGGATTGACCTAATGTCAGGTAACATTCTTACTACATTCCATAGATTTATTTTGAAGTTTGACTATGCTAAACGTGCTGGAATGAATCATTCCAGCACCTGCTCCATTGCAAGGAATAGGAAGGAATTGTAACCGAGATCCATATCAAAATTCAAAAAAAGGTTTCGGTTACATTATTGCAACTAGCCCACTACTGGCACTAGACAATCTCAACCTTTCTTGTTGACAGATTAAAAATAAGTTGAAATGACGCGTATGGAAACAAAGCATTGATTTGAATATAAAAATGTTGTTAAATTAAGAAAACTACTTGTTGATCTCCACTTTACCATATTTTTTTTAGAAAGTTTCTAACCAGGGACGTGGAAACTGAAGGGCCGCTTAGGATGTTTATTTTACTAAAATCATATGTTGAAAAATCCGAATTTACATCGTTTTGAGTTTTTGAGTAAATGAAATTCATAATAAATTTTCAGGAATAAAACATATTTTCCCTTAAAGAATTAAAGCTTTGAGTTTTAAGCCCAAAATAGAATTTTGCTTTTTAAATGATGTAAGAAGCTCCATTCAAACGGTGTCGATGTAAACAAATCCTGTTGTGAAGCTGTCATTTTCAGAAGCGCTCATATTTGTTTAGAAGAAGAATCATTTCCAATATAGTAAGTTTGGTGAGCGGAATTGCTTCAGATTTATTTCGGTTCATTACGTCTAGTTCCATTTCTTCACCATCTCTATTGAATGGTGATGATAAATTATTGGGTCAATTTTCCTCACTGCGCATGCGTAGGCTTGCATAGTTTCAGGGGAAAAACCTTTAGAGGAACTGAATTCTGTAATTTTGGCATAGCAGATCCACCCAGGTAAAAACAGTATTTGCCTTTTTTTGTTTCCTGTGTCTTGATAACCCGCACTAACACCTGAAATCTGCTTTTCATGATGATAAACATGTAAACACATGTTTGCCTCGGCTCCATAAACTAGGCCTCTGACAGGACTTCTGCAGGTTAAGCCGCATCCGATTTAGGCCAGGAGAGGTCTTCCGGAAAAGGTAGACAGTAAATTCTGTTCGTTTTAGCTCTTCTAAAATTATAAGAGTCATGTGACAAGCAATTCTGACTAAAACGAATGGGCCTCTTCTATTTCTGGAAGCTCTTCTCATCTATTTTTGAGCAGAAGACGGAAGAGGTCACGTGGTCGGCAACATGAGAGTGTCTTTAGTTACAAAGTACAGACTTTCTCAATTACTGAAAATTGTTTGTTTACCGATAGTTTGTATTAATTTTTTAACAAAACTTGTGCTTTTGAAAAAGAAGTGCCTTTATCAGAACAACGTAGTAGTATCAGGAACGGTACCCAGTCTACCGAATTGGAGCTGGCCGTTCTAATTTTCTCCTTTTTGAAGAGCTTTTTGATAGAAAAGCCACTTCCGTTTTCAAGACATGTTCGATTTATTTTTGGTCTTCCGACTTCTATGCGTATTCTATCACGTGACCTACCCTCTTCTATCACGTAATATTCTGGAAGTGGTAGAGTGTATATCGCGCACGCCTTTAGTGAAATTTCCTCAATGGGCAATTTTGCCGATCGGGCAATAGCGAATTTGAAAGAAAAGAGCAAAGTCAAATTGTGATGAAATGTTTCGGTGTTGAGTAACCAAAGTTTTTTGGCATGCGGGTTAGACTTCCCATCACACATTCCCAAAGAAGTATTGCCAGTTCAGGAAATTTCACCAACCTGTTCTGCACACCTGTACACATTCGTAATTCCAGTGGGTATTCGTAGCCCGGCCATTGTGCATTGGTAACCCTGCCAACCTAATAATATTGGAACGACATGGTTTGCTCATTGATAATTCTATGGTTGTAGGCTAAATCATCTATATGAGAGAGCAGCTGGAGGCTCAGTCTGGATATTGTGGTGGTACTGGTGAGAGAAATATCAGGAATCCGCTGTTAGGTGCTCCGGCTGTGCTATATGACCATATCAGTTGAAAACAGCGTAAAAACCCAATAAATCAATCATTAATAATTCTCGCCATCAGTACTTTTAATATGCCATCTCTGCCATTTACCAATGATCGACTTTACCCATCATTCATTGCGATTTTTTGGTTGTATTGTATTGTACAATGTCACCAACCCTTATTTTCCCGTAATCTTATGAAATAGACATACTGAAGAACTTTTTTCTTTCACAAATCTAACTAGAAAAGGGTTGATAAGCCCAAGTTTTTTTAGTAAAAAACTGGGGCCGAAAATCAGCCCATTCCTCTCTGGGAAGTTTTCCCCTAAATTGTAATTTTCCTCCCATAAATCAATGTTTAAACATTTACAATGTTCTCCCATGGGAGTATTTATGTAAACAATCAAAGATCTTCAGTTTATCAGCTTAAAGTTTGCTTTTAAAATCTATTTCTTTGTGTTCTGTAATAAATTTTGAAGCATTTTCAGTATTAACACAAAAAACTTGCTCGAAAACTTTTCCCCTATAAAAGCTCATTTGACACATTTTTCCCCATAATTAAGGGCCCTTGGCCCCTTCCTCTTACAATAAAAAGAACTTCCATAAGCTGAGTTTATACTTTGCCAGCAGCGGCGGATCCAGGATTTCTGTGAGAGGGGTTCGAATATACAAATACATGTAGTGTCGTTCGTTTTCCTAGTATTGCATAATTGTGACTGAATTTTTGCATGAAAATGAAATAATCTGGCTACGGAGGGGGGTTCGTTTGAACCCCCCGAACCCCCTCTGGATCCGCTACTGGCCTGTTTGGTTAAACTGTCTTGTGATTTAATCAAATGAACTTGACTCTGGAATCTTGACATTGACAACAGTAGTGATGAGATATGTTTCTCTTTTAGCAAATTTGGTGCAGTAAGGGGTTTGGGATCTGCTTCCTCTGGCGTCATGTATGGTAATGCATAATTGTTTATGGGTTTGTGTTGCTAGCGCATGAAACACTCACTCATGAGGTCTCAACTTTGATTCCAAGCAGCAGAAAAATCCTTTCCTTACAAAATTGTCTCCCACCAATGGTTTGATATTCTTTAACTTATGTGGAAGAGCAGCTTAGGGCTTTGTAAGGATGTTGTGGTAGTACTGGTATTAGAAACAACAGTAATCTATGTTTAGGTGTTCCAGCTGCCACAATATGACTATAGTAATTGAAAAAAAGGGTTAAAACCCAATCAATCATTATCAGCATTTCTTCATTTGCCTTGATATTTTCTGTTTGATATTGTACACCTATTCTGTCTTCAAAAAGATCCATTTTGTTTTCCATGGCAGGTTTCAAATTGACACAGTCAAAGTGTTTTGGAAAGGTTTAATTAACCCTTTCCCAAATGACAAAGTTTTAGGGTGGTCCCATTTGAAAGCTACTTAAGATGACAAAATTGATATTGTTAAGGAAGGGATTTGTGTACAATATAGCTCAGAAAATATTGAGACAAAAGGAGAAACTGCTGGTTATCAGCAGTTTCTTCTTTTGCCTCAATGATTTCCCAAACCCTTTCTGTTAGTGACATCAAAACCAGGTCTTGTTTGGGAAAGGGTTAAGCGCACTCTTGAAACAACCCTCATACTTATTGCTTTTATTACAGACATAAGAAGGATGTCAAAGACATCGCTATCCAGCTCCAGGCGCTCCAGCAAAATGCGGGACGACAGTGAACTCTATCTGGAGTGTAAAGCTGCCTTTCTCACAGAGTTCGACGACATCGAAGAGAAAATTGAGTCCAAGAATAAACTTGTCTCATGTAAGTTTGTTGTCACGATACTTTACTAAACTACATGTACATATGTATTCTTTTACTTTTACTACATAACTCTTCAAGCCCTTTGCAAATACTTCGACTCATCCAAATTTAAAAAGTGGTCCGAACAAAATAAAACAGTGCTATAAATAGCTGAAATGTTTTATGTTACAGAATAAACAGAGAATTATCATTTTCTTCGTTTCCTTTTGCATAGGTTTTTTACTAAGAAGCTTGGGGGCTGTTTATGGGCCCTTTCCCCTCAAGGTGCTTTTTTTTCGCCTATTTTAAATCAATTTTCCCTGTTGAACAAAATCATGCATATAAAAATGTTGTATTTTGCTATATATTGAGTTAGACTAAACAATATGGCTGCTAGCAATAAAAAAATAATTATGTGATTTAAAAAAGTGTTTCCATTTATCTTGAAAAAGGCAATTTGCCGAAATATTGAGTCATGAGTGATTATATAGTGTGTTTATTAGCTCCACTGGCCGAAGGCCAGCGGGCTATTGTCATGGCGTTGTGTCTGTTGTGCGTCCGTCCGTCCGTCCGTTAACTTTTTCTTTAAACATCTTCTCCTCTTATACCAGTGGGCCAATTTTGACCAAACTTGGCAGGAATGTTCCTTGGGTGACCCTTTTCAAAAATTGTTCGCGAATTTTTGATTCGTCAAAAAATGTGGGCGTGGCAGGGCGGGGCTTATCAGACTTAGAGAAATCATAAGAAAATTCTTTAAAAATCAACCATTGGGCCAATTTGAACCAAACCTGGCAGGAATGTGCCTTGAGTCATTCTTTTCAAAATTTGTCCACAAATTTTTACATTTGTCAAAAAAAGTGGCCGTGGCAGGGAGAAAGGGGCTTATCAGACTTAGAGAAATCATAAGAAAATTCTTTAAAAATCAACCATTGGGCCAATTTGAACCAAACCTGGCAGGAATGTGCCTTGAGTCATTCTTTTCAAAATTTGTTCACAAATTTTCACATTTGTCAAAAAATGTGGTCGTGGCAGGGAGAAAGGGGCTTATCAGACTTAAAGAAATCATAAGAAAATTCTTTAAAAATCAACCATTGGGCCAATTTGAGCCAAACCTGGCAGGAATGTGCCTTGAGTCATTCTTTTCAAAATTTGTTCACAAATTTTTACATTTGTCTAAAAATGTGGCCGTGGCGGGGAGAAAGCGGCTTATCAGAAATCATAAGAAAATTCTTTAAAAATCAACCATTAGGCCAATTTGAACCAAACCTGGCAGGAATGTTCTTTGAGTCTCTCTTTTCAAATTTTATTCACAATTTTTTACATTTGTCAAAAAATGTGGCCGTGGCAGGGAGGAAGGGGCTTATCAGACTAAAAGAAATCATAAGAAAATTCTTAAAAAATCAATCAGTGTGCCCAATTGAACCAAACTTTGCAGGAATGTGCCTTAAGTCGTTCTTTTTAAAATTTGTTCACAAATTTTTATATTTGTCAAAAAAATGTGGTCGTGGCAGGGAGAAAGGGGCTTATCAGACTTAGAGAAATCATAAGAAAATTCTTTAAAAATCAACCTTAATGCCAATTTGAACCAGACTTTGCAAGAATGTTCTTTGAGTCTCTCTTCAAAATTTATTCACAAATATCAAGAATTGGCTGCCGTTGTGTAAGGCTTGCAAGAAATCATGGGATAATTCTTCCACTTTAACCAGTGGAGCGATTCAGGCCCTCCTGGGCCTCTTGTTACATTCCCTACGGAATAATTTCGTGAAATTGTGTTGTATTTTGTTTATGAAAATATCCAAATGGCTTCAGTAAAATTACTTGCCCCAGATGTGTAACTTTCATACTTTATTTTGTTTACAGTATTACAGTTGACAGGCAGAAATCCTACTAGACTTGCACTGAACAAGTACTGGACTACTGGAACAAGTAAGCTTAAGGATAAAATGTTAACCCTTTCCCAAACGACAACATTTTTGAATGCTCCAAATTCAAAGATGATGCAGACGACAATTTCAAATGAATGAAATTTAAAGATTTTTGGGGTAGAAAACACTGTGGTAAATGAAGAAATTGCTTGTCACAAGCAATTTCTTCATTTTCCACAATGTTTTCCAAAGCATTTTTCTTGAGGGACGTCAAAAAGTGTCACTTTGTTGGAATGGTTAAACCATGCCAGGGCTCTCCTCAGAAAAATGTGAAGCCGTAGTGGCCCAGTATGTGCCACTGTTCACCCCAACATCTTGGTTTAGGTGAGCAATTTAGGACCATTGTTTTGTTTACAGTATTACAGTTGACAGGCAGACACCCTACAAGACTGGCTCTCAATAAGTACTGGACAACTGGAACTAGTAAGTTAACCCTTTCCCAAACACCAAATATTCAAAATTTCCATTTCAAAAGCTGCTGCAGACTACAAATGGATCTTGTTTAAGATAAAATTTGTTTACAATATAGTATGGAAAACATTGACACAAAAGAAGAAACTGCTGGTTATCAGCAGTTTCTTCTTTTGTCTCAATGTTTTCCAAAACCATTTCTAGAAAATAGGGGTATTTGTGTTTCATGAACATCAGAATGGCAGATAAGAGGGGGTGAAGAAATTCTAAATTTGTTTATTCTTATTCAAATCAGGCACGTAGGAAGCAATTTTATATTGGGGGGGCTAAAGCCTCAGTGTCTGAATATTGGGGGGGGGGGGGGGGGGGAGGGGGGGGGGGCTAAATTGAATTTTCCCAAAATTTTTAGTGTGAAATAAGGAAAATTCGTCATATTTGGCCAACTTTGGGGGGGGGGGGGGGGGGGCTTAGCCCCCCCTTGTTCCTACGGGCCTGCAAACGCTATGGTGTGGATACTCATCATTTTTAGGAGACAATTCTAATGCGTACCCACAAGCTAGGGTTTGATAAACAATATATGAAATATTGTATTTTGAAAAAAAAAAAAACCAACACCACAACTCTTTTCTTTAGCTCATGGTAGTTCTTGCGCCAAGACATTTTGTTAGATACTTACAAAATAACTGTTTTGGGGGCATTTTTCTTTCACAAACACATCTTGGTGTTTTTCAGGGACGTTGTCGTTCAGTGATTTTGTAGAGATCTGTAACAAAGAGCCGATCACTAAAGAGG